>JAGDQP010013123.1:0-48610 GCA_022664845.1 Lepisma saccharinum | reverse complement strand
TAAATTTAATCAGCTGTACGACTATTACAGAATGGCTTGGACTGTATCGCACACACTTCGAAGGTACATTTCAAATAACGCGTACGTGTTGTAAGTCGAATTATTTTCATTTTATTAATACAATGAAAGAGTTAAACGCTGATACTTGTGTTCCACACGTATGTAATGAGTCATTATCACATGCTTACCTTTCTCGTAATGAAGTCCTGCATTAATTGCAATTCCCGAGCATCAGATATGATTTTATCTGTGCTGTCTGTAAATTCTGAAGTACCCGTAAGACTGAATTTGCTAGGTTTACTAATATCATAAGGTGTTCGGGAGTGCTTCCGCTGTTTTCGACGTCCAGGCTTTCCACCACCAGTTGACTGAGGGCATGGAAATTTCTTAGCTTCTCCGTTCTGAATGCATTTTGTGTGAAGCAGCAGTTTACAATCTAGAATAACAGAGGAAGAAAGTAATTCAACAAAGAAGTGACACACAAGTGAAATATCATTACAACATCAAGTACTGATAATATTATTGACTGTGTTCGCATGGACAGAATATTTCTAATTTACACACTGCAAGAACGACGTGCACTCAAGTAACCCTTACACTTCTTCAAACTCGTGTACCACGTAAGACTGTCAATATGACACTACTATTTAGTTGCCAAAGTAAGAGGAAAAGAACTAGGAAAGTACAAACTGCTTTCAAGCAAATAAGGATGTCATTAAGGTTAACGTAAAGCAACGATCTCCTACAAAAGATGGCACCACTACCTCCGTATATGTCTAATGTATTTTGATCGTTGTGCGAAATTTCAATGCTGCTCCTACAAATTCAAACCTAGAGCGTTCTAACTTTCAGGGAAGAAAGTTCATAACCAATTCAAGAGTTCGATCAATGCCGATTTTGTTCACTGTTGAAAGAGCTTCATTGTTATAGGTTTTGATATTCACAACAACACTCAAGAGATTTCAACAATGAAGAAAAACGAAAATAAAAAATCGGCATTGATCGAACTCTTGAATTGATTATGAACTTTCTTCCCTCAAAGCTTTCTCTAGACTTGAATTTGTAGGAGCAGCATTGAAATTTCGTGCAACGATAAAAATACATTAGTCATATACGGAGGTAGTGCTGCCATCTTTGTTGGAGATCGTTGCTTTACATTAACCTTAAGAGTATGATACTGCATGAAGAGAACTATTAAGCTCTGGAGTAACTTTATATCTACCAGTATGCTATCGCCATACTAGATCGCTGCGAAATATGAACACAAGTACTTTGGAAAAGACTTGACACTTAGCATTGCCTGGTGGCATTGTTATTAAGTACAACAATTGTACAGTTATGGACAAAAGTTTTGACTCGGAGAATATTTCTTAAATTTGCAGAGATGTCCCTCCTGTAACATATATGATCGAAAATTAGGATTAAAAATTCCCGTTGGGTGACAATAACATCCCTCTCCGGAATAAAACTAGGGAACTATAGAACTCGGTGGAATTTTTGGACTAAGCATTTTTTTGCAAACGAAAAACTACAATTATTTTTTTTTCAAATATCACCCTTCTTTAGCTAAATATCACAATATTTTTCACAAACGTAGGTCATGTTATTAAACATCTCTTTGTAAGTCAACAAATACATATACGATATTTCAATATATTTATTTTTGCAATAAAAAAAAAGTTAGTTAGGCTACAGACATGCGTCAAAACTTTTGTCCACAGTGTACCTGTAAACAATTGTTTTACCAAATGCTCGCTGTAAACACTACAGACTTTAAATCGATAGAAATCAATCACAAAGAATTCTTTATCATCATGGAACCACTTCAAAGAATGTTATATTATTGTACTGTCACTACACGCAATGATCTTAATAAAGAAATTGCTACTTACCAACACACTTATGCCCCTGGGTAAAGAAAGCGTCCATATTTTTTCCACAGTCTGCACACTTGTCTGCTTTTGTGAAACGCGTTACTTTCCGGAATGTGTGTCCTGCTATAGAAAACATTGTGCCTTTCCATTCAATCTCGGCGTGTGACTTAGGATAATCATCTATTTCTTGGTTTGATTTTGAAGGATCACTACTTCGGCGTATTGACTCGATCTCTCGAGAGGGACTCCAATGTCTTCTTGGAGTGTACTTACTCCCTACGTAACCAGGTATCCTACAGACTATATCATCGGTTGACCACTCACTTTCGCGAGAATAAAGGGAACTTTCACTTCCGTCACTAGACCTCGTTTCTCCCCGTGCCCTCAAAAACATTTCTTGTGGAACAGACCCACTTTCATGTGCCCACTTTCCATCCCCAACACTGGTCATAGAATTGTCACTACTATTACGTGTGATACTACTATGACTTGTATCACTAAAACCCCACTTGCCCTGAGACCATAGACTCTCACTTTGTTTGTGCTCCACTGTATGGTGTCGCGTACCCCATTCATCCAGTCTATGGGAGTGCCTGCATTTTCCCTGACTAACTTTTTCACCATGTTTACCATCTTTGTAGTCCTGTCTTGAATCGCCGTGAATATGTTTCGACCTGGACACTCTCGCGGACTTTATAACAGGTTTCGCTGAAGACAAGGGATCTGATTTCTTGTGATCTGCGTCTTCGATGTGTTTCTTCCACACATCAGCTTTTGTACGAGTATCGTTATTGGAGGGAAGACCTGAGGTACTGGCATAATATTGAGCGAATCTTGAATCTACAAGCATATCATCGGGTTCACTATCACTTGCTAAAGTAGTTTCACTATCACATTTAGTAACTTTTTTACTGCCACCTAGAAAGAAGAAAGAACGAAAATTAAAAAAATAATGCTTTATTTTCAGACAACTTACTTTCTATCAGTGCTCAGAATTTCTACACTACATTTAACACGATACATTTTACTGCAAATTTTTACTTTTTTCCCCACATGATAATACAGTAGAAGTCCGATAGACCGGCATCCAACAGTCCGAAACGCCCGATTGTCCGACACCATCCCTTTTTTTTCTGTAAACGCTTGTGAACAACAGTTGAAAGCGCTTGGCGCGGTTCGGAACCACTCGTAAGTGTCCACTACGCGTCTGCTACTGTTAGACGCAACCAGCATTGTTCGGAATCAATCGGAAGCGTTCGGACTTTACTCGGCTGTCACCACACACAGGTTCAGTTCATTGTTTTCGCTGTACGGCTTAGCCTATATCAGTAGTAAGAGGTAACGTCCGATAGTCTGGCACCGTTGGGATTCTCTTTAACCCTCGAACATACGCGCTCATAATACTAATAGTATGATCGGTAACTTATAATAAACTTACAATATTCTAACCTAAAAGAATGATTATCATGATACAAACATTTTATAATTAAAAAATAATATGTTAATATATAACAGCATAACTGAACAAACATATGGGGATGGCAATGCATTCACATATATATATAAAAAAATAAAATAAAAGAAAAATGCACGCCAACAGTAGGTGCAACGAAACTGACCTTCGTCTTAAAAACAATAAAGTGTAAAAGGAAGTTACTGAAGCCAGAGTAGTCAGTCATTGCCTATAAAAAGAATAGCAAATATTTTATTTCAGGCTGAGGTGAAAAATACAACAGCGCTTGAGCTTACATTAAAGGTCCAGAAGGCAACCATCGTTTAACTCCCCCCTTCCCTCACAAGTCTGATGAATGATGTTATTCCGCGAGCACTTCCGGGGGGAGGGGACAGGGAAGCCGAAAGTAGCATCCAGGGCCTTTGCCTAGGCACCACACCGGTATTCCTATTGAAACTGAGGGAACTCTAGAAAACATCAGTTTGGCCGGCAGAACGACTACTACTTACCTCCCATTTGCCATTCCCAAGTCTGCGACAGTAAATATTAGATCACGAGGGCTAGGTGTAACGTTTAGGATAATATGGAAAACAATGTTTATTACAGGGTGTCTATAGATTTCACAGAAACCAAATTCATGACTTTTGCATGACCTGAAACTCAATTTCATGACTTTCATTACCTGCAGACACCCTGCTTCCCTGACCAACGACTCAATTTCAATCCTTTTTTTATGACTTTCAAGAAGTACAGACACCCTGTACTAGTAGATACAAGCTTGATGTGGACTACGACAAACAGAAGCTAATAATAAAAGTTGCCTGATAGAAGATTCTTTCCGATTTCCTTTTACTTTGAGAAACAATACGTACCCACATTGCTATGCGTCCTATCCGTAACGCAACCATTTTTCCTCGATTAGTATTTTTCACCTACCTCCTGAAGGCATCTTCAGGCAAACAACGAATCAGTGATGTCAACAACGATCACTTGAAAATAGCTAAACAGCACTCTAAACGTAGCTAAAAACCTATCTTATCAATGTTAGAATGAGGCGTGTTTATCGCTAGAGCATGCACAAAGGTAGCTAAATCCTTATGCATACTATAGAAAAGTGAGAATCTTTGGTAGCTAAATGAGTATTCAAAATAGCCAGTTTTCGCGACAAAGTTGCTAAACTGGTAACACTGCAACGAATATTGTATGAAAATGTGTTGGAAAATTTAAATAAAGTGTGAAAAAAATATGTGCAAATGTTTTAAAAATGAAAACTATAAGGGTTTGAGCTTCGCCTTCAATTACATATTTCGGAATTCCGCTTTCAACTCCAAAAACAAGCTAAGTAATGATTTTATAAACAAAAGCAAAGCGTCCAAGACCCCAAAAATGTCAACGTCATAATTTTCCCCAACCTTTCAGTCCACAGCGAATCCAACGGTGTAGAGCTCATCTCTGACTTGTAGTTCCTCAGATTAGAGGAAGAACAGACAGAAAAAGATGAGCGATTTAAAAGGGCCTGCCACCTTTAGTCAAAGTGATATTTCTCCCAAACCAACCTTTCCCAACACGACGAATCCAACGGTGTGACTCATCTGTCTGACTTGTAGTTCCTGAGATCTATGGGGGAGGGGTATACAGACGGATACAGGATAAACTGTATAGCTTCCCCGTACATATGGGTATGATAATAAGGTACGTATTGTTTTTCACAATATTCGTCTCCTCGTGCCTAGAAAGAAATACGTCATTCTTCCCTTTACATCTTGCTCCTACCTAGCATCATAGTTCAGTGCTTGTTCCTGCTATCATTCACTAGCTTTTAGCTCATATAACCTGGCCACGCTGTTTCCAAGCTTCAGGTGCGGTCATGTTGACTCAGTCAGTCTTCTTACACAGAAGTAATATATCAACAAAGTACATTGTATCAAATGCGAAAGGAACAAATTCAACACAGATCTCGACATTAATAATTCATCACTAAACGATAGAGCATATTGAATTCCATGATTGAACGTCCCACAATTCCCATACACTTTGTGTACTTCTAAAAACTTGAAAATAAAACGAAACATCCAACTCCATAACACGTTAGCGAAGGGAAACTCCATATTAATGGATTTCCCAGCTACTTCAAATTTCAGCTTGTATTACCCATAATTCGTTACACTGTCCATAAGAGAAGGAAGGTGAATGTGGAGGTCCCGGCCTTAACACAAGGTGAATCTCTGCTAGTGTGATGATCACCGGGATCCGACCCAAGAACTTCTCTATTACGAAATGTCCGCTACAGATATTATAAATTCCAATTCACATATTATAAAAGACATCGATGATACCAGACGTAAGATTGTAGACATAACCAGTCGGAATTCATACTTACTTAACAAAGCTTGGACCTGCTTCTTTGCACGATGCAAAGTGCTTTTAACGTGAGTACCAGGCTGAGATTCATTACTCTTCATCGATTCAATACTCTTCTCCGACGTTAAGGAGTCTGTGCTTCCTTTCCGTCTGGCTGGGGGAAGAACAACATCTGAAAAAAAAAAAAAAAGTTTCAATAAAAGAAAATAACCAAAGTTTTACTTCACTTTACAAGTGGTTTTACTTTGTAATAATGCTACTTATAATGCATACTTTAGTATTCCATACAACATTAGGCTTTTCTAGCAGGTACTACACATACTTTCTATAATGAAATGTACGGGTAAAATTGAATGAAAAAAAAAAAACAACTACATTTCATAAACCATGTCAAGAAAACACGCGTACAGTAAGCAGAATGGATTGAGTCTATTTTCACATTAACAACACGAACACTGCACGCATAATAGCAGAAAACGGCTTTAAAGGTAATCCAAAATATGAAAATGAACTCAAAATCTAGTCTACTTATATTAGTTACAAAGCTGAGTCAAAAGTTACAAGCAATCACAGAAAGAATCTACGAACAGAACAACTCAGTACATAAAGATGTTAACGTGATTGGATGACGCACGTAGAAGAAGGACGAGAAAAGTATGACCATTTGACAATAAAATAAATGCAGGTGTTACTTCGTTCCAAAATGGCTGTGAATGAGATAGCAAGAGACAAGAAAGCATAGAGAACAGTTCCTTTGAAGTACGGGAAAGAGCAATCCCATTCCAGAAGTACTTCGGTTTTGCAGGAAGAAATACAGAAATAAAACTGGTGAAATCACAAACACAAGAAAACAAAATACGAGTACACTGAGGCGGCCCCTTTAGGGTTAGGATAAGAGACACTTCATGTTGACTTTAAGAATTTTTCTAGTTCTTTCCTAAAATAAATCCCAGAAACTTTAGACCTAATTTGTATCACCTAAAAAGCCTGCCGTAACAGGAAAGCAGAACAAACTGACACAGAGGAGTAGTAGAAAAAGAATTGCTAAAGATCGCCTGGTATCGCTTAAAAGCCTACTATTACTAACAGACAAAACAAAAAATAAAAGTAGTACATAGGGGGAGACTGAGAAATGAAATTTACGAAATGACTCTTCGAGGTTATGTTAATTCTCTTGGAAGTTTAGTTAAGGTTTAACTACATGTAATGTTTCCACAGATATGGTCACAGCAATTTCATCTAATGATAGTTTTTTTTTTCTGCTGCACAATGGAGGAGAAACAATACACATGATGCCTCAGACATTCTTCTTAATTTGACTGGAAATAAGAAGAAAAACTCAATGCTAACTATTGACGCGCTGAAGTACAATTACAGCACTGAACTGACACGGAAGAAACTCCGGTCTTCGCTACTGGACTGTTGCCCTAACACTGACCTACGCGCAACATGACTCACGTCTGTGCTTTTTTTCACCTAGATTTCACAAAACGAAATTGTGTACTGCACAAATTACAGAGTAATTCCTCAAATGAAAAGCTTTCACTTCGTGAAATGCTTTGAACTGAATACGAACCGAACTGGCTGACTCAATTGTTTGAGGAATATAAGATGTGAACGAACGCTGATCATGATATTGGTAAAACAATCGCTCGGAAAGCGGGCGCCTCCGCTAAACCAGAAGTCAAGGTTTCAGTGCATTTTTCAACTGTAAAAGAAAAAAAGTCTACAACCTACTACAATGATGTTAAAAAGACACAAATATACTGGAAACTATTCCTGAATTTTGGCCAAATTCTACAAAAATGGCTGGAAACGAAACAACTGCTAGCGGTCAATAGTTTAGAACATTTACCCTTACGGTGAGGTAGAGGAGAGGTAGGTTTAGTAAGGTTTAGGCAGCATAACATCCCTGGGAATAATCGTCGGAGGAAAGTAAAACTAATTTTGTCTGATGGTGAAATACATGCTGTAAGGAAAGTTCAGATAGTATTTTCAATAAACACAAAACACAGTGCACATTAACGGTGTTGATCACGCCCGCCATCTTGGTGTACACTTGCTATTGATATACATGGGAACTGTTTTACTCGTCTTATGTCTCTCACAAGTGGAAGTTGTAACTTCGGTTATCGCCTAGTTTCTCGTCATATTTATTTTAACTCGTGATGTTTTCTAAAATGGCATTATCATTTACACAGACAACATAATTTCCCATTAACCAACTATTAATAATACATTACGCGAATATATTTGAAGATATTTCACATTTGCAAAACAAAAAGAGCCACCAAGACAAATTAAGTGAAAGCAGAACTGGAATATTCTACTTCTGAGAAATATAGCGAGTAGAACAGTTCCTATAGAAATCAATGAACAATACGTATCAAGATGGAGAGGTGACCTACACCGTTAAAGTATGTACATCTATATTATTTAAACGATGTTAGAACACTATCCACTACTCGCCAATTTCATGAAAATTTCCCTCAAACTAATACTTTACGATAAAGGAGTAATGTTTCCTCCTTTATCAATAGAAATCCTGTAATATACACTGAAAAAAATACACGGAAATGAAGTGGCAGGACACTATCATATTCCTTTTGACTACATTCTCTAAAACGCTTAATAGGATAATATGTACGTCTATGATCGTGAACTTTCAAAATGCGATCACACAATTATTAAACTCGCTAAACCCAACTTAAAAGCATTGGGACTACAATCAACAACGGAATAGTGAGTAAATATAAACACATCGCTGCATTCACTTCATCCTGTGATAAGGTACCAATACAAAATAGTTATGAAAAATATAATCGAAAATGTGCCCCAAAAAGTAAACGTACACCGAATGCAATACGAATTCACTCCCAATATCAAAAAGGAATATAATATATTTTCATAATGCTTTTGAGATGAGTTCTCGTTATAAAATGACGTAAATCGGAATGTAAACATTTTGCCCTTTCCTCCCAACATAAATGTAATAAGTACTTTCTTACATCTCTGCAATGCCTCTTACAGTTACGTATGAATCTTACATGCCTTGTGTCATAAAATCGACGATGTTACGGGATATCACTACATTCTTTAAGCCTTCATGGCTTTCGAAGAATGATACTCAGAGAAATAAGAATCCAGGGCCCGCGGTCTGTTGATTACAGTCGCGGACTTGGTATTGGGGAAGCACGCACGTTTGAACTGTTACCGATCATTTTAACTGAAGTCTTCCAGTTTCCCCTCAGCTTCAACGTGCGAATAACGAAACAAAGACGCTGGTCGCCATCTTCTCCTTTCCCTAGAGTGCGTACCGAGATATATCATCCCTCTGACATATGACGCGCTGGCGTCAGATGCCTGTCTAGCAACCTTAATGTATGTTAAATAAGAACAGGTAAGCGAAGTTTACATTCTGAGAAAACTTCACCTCAATAGACAAAAATATAACAAATTTATTCTGTACTACCACGAGGTCCCAAAAATGAAAATAACTTTAATAATAAAATAACTCCAACCTAGTTTCTCCCAGGGAACAGGAGTAGGGCGTTTCAGTACTTTTCAGTGACTACTGTAAGACATCGCTCGTGTCAATTACAGAATCCTGGATTATTGCAAGTGTGTGGGCTTTACAGTAACCTAGGTAATAATCCGTCTCTGTCCGCAACTGTTCTCATTTCAAGATGATATATTGTATTCTCCTGATGTGACTGATGAAAACGCGTCACAATGGGAAGCGGGCAGGATTCGACCCCGTACCGCCTCGTCAGTGTCGATCGCAAGAAGCGATCTTCGCCACTAGATAACGAGGGGACCGGACCATATCCAACTTGTGGGTAAAGAACTTCTTACCCCCATTATAACGCGCATTCAGATCTATCAATTTACATCACTATGTAATACGAAGGAGATTTTACATTATTTTGTCATCCAGTCTAACAACAAACACTTAATTCTACATATCTAACTATTCTCCAACTACATTATTTATAATCATATTACCTGTGAAGGTATCCTCAACGTAAGATTTGGTTGTGTCGTTCCGCATGGATTTACTTCGTCTCACAGTAAGTTTGCTTTGTTCTGTCGTTCTCAGTAGGTTTTCAAATCTGAAAATTAATCGGAAAAGTGATATTTCATTATGCACTATTTGAATACTCAGTATATGTTAAGTACACATCTGGCTATTATAATGACAAAGACAAAAAGTGTTAAAAGAAAACCCCATTATCATCAAATTCTCCCTTTTCTAGCACTTTCCTGGGCGTCATAAATGCTATCAGCAGTACTGCCCATGTACTTGGGATTCTGCTGAACACACACTAATCTAGTATATCCCTTTCGTATTTGCTTTTCGTACACCTTTTTCGTTCATCATGAGTAAATTTCAAGATATCTGCCAACGGTGGGTATGATGATGAAATTGGAAGGTTTGATATAAATGCATTTAACTCGTTACTAATCACTGTAGCGGATCTTGTTCCCTTTTTAATCCTGCTGCTGTGTTCGGGTTCATTTAGACTTAAAAACAATTTCATATTTTAATAAAACGAAGAGTAATGGTGATATTACATTGTAACTTTGTTTTCTTTCAGTGGTTTAAGAAATACTTGGGTTTTCAATTACTTTTTTAAGCACAGTTTTCGCACAAAAAAAAAAGTTATACATACTGTGTTCGGTTCATTTTGGACTTTTATGAGGAAAATGTTGAACGCCTAATGGGAAATATATTATCCATTTGAGATGCAATAGCTTCCCTACCTAATAAAGATGGAAGGATGATTTTGATCTTAAGATGTTCAAGAAACTAGCTAAATGCTGACAAATATTTTCTCTCTGATGTCCCACAGGGAGGGGAAAACTTGGCGTTTTTTTTCTGTCCCTTAGATGGGACAGCATAGCTCATGGGAGATCTACAAGGATGATGGTGGTTTCAAATTATATTATAAGAAATTTAATTTTTTCTTTATAATATTTGTCAGTGTACTCACCCTAGGACGGGAAGAGGAGGGCACAAACTTGTAGTTTTTGCTGCGCTATTTCTTACATCTCAACAGCAGTTGACAATCAGGATGGATCGATCAAAGACACGATATCTCGTTTCCTAATAGCTCCAGATGCATGATTTTTGTTTTAAACAATGTTATGAAAAAGAATAACAAAAATGATGGCATGGCTTTAGTTGAGTCTTGATACTCGACATTGGGGGGTCCACTTGGACACAAACACAGTGAGTGTGTGTGTGTGTGAGAGAGATATGAACACAGCAGCAGGGTTAATATACGCCTCTCTTATGTGGTACACATTCTTTGGCCAAATGTAGTGCAAGAAGTGCGAGGTTAGGAGGCGAAATTCTTTTTTCAAAAATGTCTAACCCCTCTTCTTTAGAACCCTACTGGGAGGCAGGCAGGACACATCATCCGGAATAAACTGTTTGGTTATCTGTCTGCAACATATTCAAATTATATTGTTCTACGCTGTCATACTTTGAGTGGGGGATTGCGTGCAATGAAAATAACTACATATTTTTTTGTTGCTGCCAACAATAGAACTTGGTATGTGCACCCTTTGGCCATTTACTATGAATCTGGTGTACCTAGTTCCATTTTTTATTAACAATATTTGTTACTGTGTTCTACTTACTTAGCATCACATAAAAATGTGTTTAATTAAAACTTCAATTCAAATGTTCTTCGCTTAACATCAGCGATTATATTATGTATTATGGGTGAGGGAAGACTATGATACATCAATGGTTCGTGTGTATACAATGCATCCATTTGGTGGTCCACGGTACCGGAAAGTTTGAGAAACACTGTTCTAGACATTTTTAGAGGAATAAATAGAGGCCACCATTCGAAAGAATGACATAACAAGAATATATTCAATCGAATACCAGAAATAGAACAGGAGTTCCATACGTGCATTTACGTTCAACAATTTTTTTTTTAAAGAGAGGCATACAGGAAAGAGCTTCCCTATCCCAAATGAGGTCAGACGTACAATTCTTATTGAAGTTTTGGTTGGAATTTTGAGACCAAGATCTTACAAAAAAATAATTCCATGCATTATATCGTCTCATTGCATGTGAATGATCATGACTTAGGTCTTCTGTCACCTGTTATCTATAGGTTAAAAAGCAACACACACGAATGGACTAAAATTTTGCATGCGAACACGAAAATGAACTAGCTTAACATGCATTAGAAAGTGCGCAAATCTAAAACTGACCAACTCTCTCAAGTCAATAACTCACCTGAGATCTCTTCTTATTCCTTCGCCCACCAATCGAGGAGTAACTTCCGGTAGCCCAGCCGTTTCAGGAGTCTCAGGAACTGAGTGTGGAATTGACGGAATGATGTGCTGCACGGGAACATGCATATTCGGATGTGTTTCTGAATTCACAGGTTCAGATTCACTATCCTCTTGGATACCGCTACTCCTGCACAGACAGCAAAAGTAGTGGAATTAATTTTCACATCACACTTACAGATAACAAATATCAGATTCCCATGATAAACGGGATTATAGGTATTTACCCATTTTAATTACATCTGTTCTACACTTTCATCTGCAACAAAAGCATTTCATTTAATACACAAATTGCAAGGATATGTTAAATTATTCTCATAAACACAAAATTACATGCGTTCCGTACTTCATACGAAAAAAAAAAAAAAAATGCAAAAGTTCCAACTGTAAAAGACGAATCGCTTTGCTGCGCCCCCATTTGGTTTCTTTTACTATTTTTGTGACCTACCCATCATGGTACACCTTCATACCAAGTTTCGTTTGTCTAAACTTAGTGATTTAGCAAATGAGTTTTAGGACGGCCATTTTGCATTAAAGATGGCGACTTTTTAAATGTTTTATTACATTGTCGTGACTTACACGTAAAGACACAACTAAAAATAAAATTTCATTTCTTTAGCTCAAACGGTGTCAAAAATGATATTTGGGCGGCCATTTTGAAACAAAGATGGCGAATTTCCCAAAACATTTTATTATTTTTCTTAACTACTAATTATGATACACCTTTATGCTAAATTTCGTGCTTCTACTTCAAAGGTTGTGGAAAATGAAATTTTAAGTCCGCCATTTTGGATCCAAGATGGCGTCTTTAGGTAAACTGTGTAATATTATATTAACCAAGAAGTGATAATGTACCTTTATACCAAATACCATTTCAATAGCCCCAGTAGTTTAAGCTCTCTATTCTACACAACAATGGGTTTAGCGGCCATTTTGGATCCAAGATGGCGACTTTTAGAAAATTTGAAAATATTTTCGTAACCCACTAGCGAAAATGTACCCCCATACCAAATTTCATTTCAATAGCCCCAGCCGTTTAGCCTCCCTATTCTATACAACAATTGGATTGGCGGCCATTTTGGATCCAAGATGGCGACTTTTTCAAAATGTCGGATTTTTCCCTTTACCTACTCATAGTCCTTCATACCAAATTTGGTGTTTGTAGCTCCAGTAGTTTGGCTTGTGAATTATGATGATGAGTCAGTGACCATGCGGCTATAGTATATAGATAATTCGAATTTACTTTCCTGTTCGTACTACTTTAAAAGAAGTTTGAATTTTAAAATGTTATTACTTACTCTTCTGAGTCATTATGATCGTCCACAGAAAATCGATCATCAAGTTCTTCTTGACTAGATTCTTTCGACAAAAAGGCTTCGTCTGTACTCTGAGCTGAGTGGGTATCCACGTCCTTCCTCACGTCTCTCCTATTTAGTTGATGCTTAAGCTATTTAGGGGGGAAAAGTTGAAGTAATTTAATTGAAAATAATAAAATTTGAATCATTATTCAACATGCTTTATTTTACCAGTGTTTAGACATAACAAGTTAACTGTCCTTGAGGTCCTGGTTTGAATTTAGTTCCCCAGAAATATTAAATCTCCAGGCACAGGAAACCTTACATCAGAGGAGATATTTCAAAGTTGTGACGCATCTTTACCGCTTAACTCCTAATTAACAAATTACACAAAAGCAAAAGCAGATTTTTAATTTTAATTTACCTCTTTCAATGATGTCATGATTCTTTGAATCTCATGCAGAATATTTCTACAACGTTACATGTCTAACTTTCAGAAAATAATCAAATGTTTCAAAATATGTATTTTTTAAGATTTCCCGAATGCATCTCTTGTCATTATTACAAGTAAAACGCTTTCGAAACATTCACTGTGTTCCTCATTTGACAAAAATCCGACGAACGTTTCGTCAGCCTTCCTGCTGAAATCGTCAGGGATTTTTTTTCTTTGTGTGTGTATGTTAATCTACAATGTCTACATCAGTGATTCTCCACTGGTCAGGGATGCCAAGAATCCAGAGAGATTAGTCGATAGTCTATTGATCTGATATTAGCACACGCTCGAGAATTCTCTCGTGGTGTGGTCAGCTTCTCCAAGCATGAAAAGTGGAGGTGGTTCTGGTGGCTGGCACAACCTTGCGGAGGATACTTAAGGCTCAATCGCAGTGGCTTTTCCCGCCTTTTTCGTTGTACGTTAATTATTCAAATTTTTTAGTACAGGAAAACAGAAATCAATTAACGTAAAACGAAAAAGGCGAGAAAACCCACTAGGATTGAGCCTTCAGGATTCCACTCTTCGAAGGCCACTACTTCCAAGGCAGCACCTTGGTGTGCAGCGAAACAAAGAAGTTTGAGAACCAGTGGTGTAGCACAGCCAAAATTATACGTTCTATGTAATTTCCAAGATATTCTTGAGAATTATAACAAATAAAAAATAGCCTTATAATACAATCCATGTAAAAAGTGCATATCTTAATTCTAAAGAACGGTGATACAGAAAAGTTAACGGCAGCACATTACAGCATGCTCTTTGAAAAAATGCGAATTCTACATCCCGAAAGCGGAATAGATAACAGAATGGGTTTAGAATCAGCGAAATAGGTGTAAATGCTAATAATATGGAAACAAAGTGGTTTCATACTTAGTAATACGTCCGATGGGCACCACAATCAGCCAATGATAGCAGAGAACAAAGGGAATGATGAGACTGGCCACAACAATCAACTAATCATAACAGACAACAGCGGAAAGGTTGTTATTGGCTACAAAGAAATATGAAATGTCAAATCAAGTCAATGCAGATAATAACGGTAAAGATGAAGGGAACGAAATTGGTTGATACCTCGTTACATATACGCTGAGAACTGCTTCTCAATTCTTTTGGTTTCCCGACACACCTCAGACCCTAATCAACCAGCGTGGTTCATCAGACAGTAGAATAAAAGCCTTGGAAATTGTGGCCTCCAAAGAGTAACTGACCACCAGAACCGCCTTTACTTCCCACACTAGGAAAAAACTTGATTTTATATGGGCCATTACAGGAACTTTCTGACTTCGGCACGTCTAGATTACATGAGTGCAATGTTTGTTAAAATTCACAAACATCCATTCTCCAAGCGGGATTCGAACCTGCAACCCTGGAGACATTTCTCAACTGTCTGCTGCTATCAGAGTAGACTATCGACTAATCTCTCTTGATTTGTAACATATATCAGTTTTTATCATGTCACATTTTATCCTTACATATCGAAGAAGAGTACTCAGAAAATGAATATAAAGAATTTCACAACATTACAAACAAATATATGAAATCAAAGCAATGAGACGTTCTGTCCGACCGAAGCAGATAATGTGATACGTACCCAGTTTACTATCAACAACGAAAATGTACAAGTAAAAGGAAAGTTGAAACTTTCACTGTATAGCCCGTCTATTAAAAGAAAATTCCGTTCTTAATGAGGACAATATTGGATTTTTTTAAATTTTAAACTTACTGTTTGTCATAATATTTGTTCTTCGTGCTTAGAAAAATATGTCATTATTCATTGTATTTTACTTAAAGATTACTCTATACACTCACCTCACTGTCACCAGGTACTGAAAATTGTGACAAGATTAAGAAAATGTATGAATTTTGGAAAGTGAACAAAACAGCAGGTATGAAACTCTGTGCTAATGCTCTAAAGAGCTTTCATAAGATGAGTAATTTCATTGTTCTCAAATTATGACGTCATATGATGAATAATCAACATCAGCATTCTACTACGCAGTAAAATTACTGGTGTAGCGTACACACACCTACAATGTAATATGTGAAACGCAATTCATGTAAAATACAGGCAATGGAAACGAGATTTCTGAGGAATATGTTCTGGGTCACTAGAAAGAATTGGGTTAGAAATAAAGAAATTGTAGAGAGACTCCAAGGAAAAAAAAAGAGCAAGCTCAAGTAATATCAACACTTTAAACGGATTAATGACGGAACTTTACCAAGGAACGTATTCGCGTAGAAAAATTGATGAAAAGAGGTTTACAAATAGCGGCGAAGGACGCAGCGGACAACGTCAGATATGCTCACTTCACTCACTCACTTCCTAGGAGTGAAAGGAAGTAGTAGAAGTGTAGTAACTATGGGAAGATTATAGGAAATTCAGAGACCTTCCCGAAAAGCGTACCCAGCACACGGTTGGAACACTTTGACATGATGCACAGACTTCCTGGCAAGAAGTTGAAGTTCTTCACAACATTTAAAATTTCGTATCATCAAATTTCCTATTCTGCCCACTTTCCAAAAATGAATATTGTCTTTTATCTTTAGTCGATTAAAAAAAAGAAAGAAAGAAAAAAAGTGAACATAGGCGAGACACTAGATTCACTCCTTTTTACCCACACAAAATGACACTGTTAACACCTACACGATCAAACTGTCTACAATTGTGTTTTACAGCACCTTACGATACAACCAGTCTGTGTCTGACTTTTATCTGATGCGTGAGAAAGGAATGGGAAAGTAGCTATACTGGCCTTAATTCAAGGTAAGATTACTGCATCCGCCTGGTGGGAAATAAGGGAACATTTCAGTAAGAATGGCTAGCGTGAACAAGACTCAAAGTACTTATTCAACGGCAGGCCAAGAAAGTTGGACCAACATAAAAGGTATTTTCATTCCTATTTTACGCGGCAGCGCATAAATTTCCAGTTCCTCGTTCATCTAAACATAGAATCCACCCTGGATGGCTAGATGGAACTAACGAAACAACATCAGGCGCGTCTTTCACTTAACGTTTCTATTGAGCAGCTGTGGATCAGTGGTAGGGCGTTGACTTAGCATTCGGGAGGTTGTGGGTTCAATCCCAGCGGCCTACCATCCTGACTGGGGTTATTCAGTTTTTTTTCCTCAGTCATACCAGGCAAAAATGCCGAGATACCTTCAACTTAGGCCCAGGCCGAAACCTTCCATATCCTTTCCCCTTTCTTATCCCGGCCTGAAGGCTATAATAAAATTCTACGTATTAACATTTAAAAAGAGTTCTTCGCCTCATCAACGACAAACATCAATTACGGCACACTATCACGATTATTATATCATCCGACACTGCTGTTGCTGCTGACTGGCTTTCTGCCCCAAGTCAGATTTATGACCTGAAGATTCCTGGGTAAGGTTTAAGTGTTAGTGGTTTGTTTTTGGTTTCATTAAGATGACGTTCTATGGACGGAACTTACAGTTCTAAAGTGGATTCCGAACAATTACTTTCAATGCCGGGAATGGAACCGGCACACATGATTACAAGGTGAGGAATGACACCACTCCTCCACAAGAGATATCTAACACTGTTAACCAAAATAAAAAGTGAACTGATTGTTGTAACTAACACAATTGAGATTGGGATGTATATCCTTAAATCATGCTTTATCAAGTCGTCTTTGGCAAGATAGCTTGACGTATCTTTGAACTAACCTTTTCCTGACTTTGTCTTCGATGTTCTTCTTGCATTGTTTTGAACTTTTGCCGGGCGAAATTCCCTCGTACGTGTGCCTGAAAATGTACAATGCCGTCCTTCAGCTTTTTAAACCATCGACGAACTTTGTAACCACGCCATACTTTCTGGATAAATATAGCAGCCATGTTTCTGACTCGCAAATGTGCATACTGACGTTGAGCCAGATACATTCGACTATATGCCTGCAATGAAACATGAACATTGTTTTATATTCAATGATATTAATGTAACATAAATTTGACATACATAATAATTCAAACCAGCCGATGAAAAACTATAAGAAATTAGAAACACATCTCACCGACTTCATATAAAGATAATTTTATGTATGTTCAAACTGCAAATTTTGGTTTATCGCATGAATGAAAATTTCAAGGTTAAATATGTTAAGTATTAACGTCCTAAATGAGCTGGTGGTCCTTGTCTTTGGTGAAGTGGGATCCGAACTACTCCTACTCCAGTGGACATCCACAGAACTTGAACAGGTGACCACGCGCACAGAAAGCGAACGTGTTGACCTATCTCGGCTAACCCAAGGTTAAATTCGTGACTATTAACTTATTCTTAAAGTTTGTTACTTAGTTTCAAAGTACAGCGCTACAGAAGTAACAACCATTACGATGATTTGTTTCTTGTATAATACTTTTCATAATCACCACTATCCAACCGGGCAACGATATTCTCTCTCACTGAGAAAAATCACATCAAACGTTCGCTGAATTTATGTAAATCTTGCTTTTTTACTAATGCAACCATTTTTTTTAAATTTATTTTTTATAAAGAAACGTCCGGAAAGGAATATCGACTTGCCGCAAACGAATTATTGTTGTTTCCTGTAAAGTCATGTTTATTTCGACCCACCTTTAGTTCAGAGAGCTTCTGGGAATTCCCTACTACATTTGGGGAATTCCTTGAGCACTCACTGCAGAATTTTGGAATATAGATTTCTGGACAGAGTACGCTTGAAGTCTTTGACGATACCATGCCGCACCAGCTCTACTATAAGTGGTATCGGAAATATGAAGTTCTAAAGCTTATTTCCCACCCCGGTCATTAAGACCTTCTTTCTTATTTTTATATGTACAATCATCCCTCCAACTTTGTCGGTCAAGTTGTTACACCCTACATTCGAATTAGCATTAAAAAAAAATCATAGTGTTGTATGTTTATGACATTAAGTTTTGATGCAATCTATTGCTAGTCAGAGTCATATTATGTGCTGTAGGTACAAGCATTGCGTAATAGGTACAACTATTTTTCTTTTGTTTGATAGATCATTATACATCACAGTATTATGATAGAAGTAACCAGAAGCAACTCTGAGATGTTAAATGAAAATGATAAATACTTCAAGACAACTGAAACGAAAGTTACTATTTACAAGTATGTCCTTCGTACTATGTCAGTAATTGTGAAATAAATAAGGAGGCTAACCTGTATTCGTCTTACGGCTTCCTGTAGCCTAAGGAAATGTCTTCTCTCCAAAATAGCTCGGAACCACCTTTGTATCGTTACAATGCTTGCCATAATCTGCTGATGAAGCCGATAATCCAATTTCACTTTCTCAGACTCACGAAGGAATATTTTTGTGTTTCCCAGTTGATAGTTGTCACGGTTAAGATTTAATGTGAACAGGAAATCACGAACATCATTCTGGGAACTGAAAATACAAATAGAAACATGCGATTAACAATTCATAATATATTAAGTTGTATTAAATCGTTGAATATGAATTTATTTATGGCCGTTTGGCATCTTCAGCTCAGGACGAGATAGTGTTGGTAGAGAATGGGGAAGGTATCGGCCAGGGCCTTTCTAAATACCACCCCGCCATACCTCCTATCTACATTTGATTGAATTTTTCAAGAGAAAAAAAGACATAAGACTGTTATATGAAACATAGGCTGGCGGTATAGACAGTTGTGAAACAAGAAAAGACTGTTCCCACACATTGTCAATACATGGCAGGGTACTTATCTTTTCTTGATCAACTGAAAATTACAGATAGAATTAGGCTCGCGTGGTCAACTGTAGGGTTCGAACCCACATACCTACCCATTGCCAATTCGAAGCCCTCGGCGTTACCACCTAGACTACAGGGTCTGGGTAATAAATCACTGAAATTATTCGAGTTACAAATACCGTATTTACGTGACCTACGACGCCCTCAAACGCAAGACGTACCCCCCTATTTTTGATGGTGAAAACAGAAAATGAAAATGCATTATATTAATGTTTAAAACGGGAAAACATAGAACAAAACGGAAACGAACTTACTAAGAAGCTTCCTTATTAAGTTTTCTCCTCAAGTCGTAATGTCAAGGTCAGTATCGAAGGTGAAATTTGGAACCCTCACTAAAACAAAAAAGGATGTAACTTTGTAGTCTCAACGTTTTTCAACTAAAAGTAAAAGTACCTGTATTTAATTTCGAGGAGGTGAAATGAAATCCTAAGTGTTTTCCTTGTTAACACTGAAGCGTTTCGGGTTGAAGCCTTATGTTTTAAAGTTCAGTAAGGGAAAACCTTGACTTTGTGAGAAAAAGACTGCGTCTCAGACTCACGTAAATACGGTACTATCATAAAATGTTTATATTAAAATTCAAAACCTTCACAAAGCGGTAACTATTTCTAACAAAAGGCGCATACAACTTCAATTAAAACTGTGTGAATACAAACGTAAGGAGGGAACATCAAGATACTAACAAGGGAATCTTCCGTACGTGACAGTGGAGTTCGGGAATCAAACCAAACTCAAATGAAAGTGCATCACAGGAAACTTGTGTCAAACTTAGTTCCGAATTCGAAGTTGTTTTAGAAATATGAGGTTACTACGGTAAGGACTGAATATATCTACAGGACCTCTTACTATCTACAGGATTTACTTGCTCAAATACTTGAAACCAGTTACACTGAAAGGAAATCTTACGGCGACAGTCAAAATAGAACTTAAGTAGCAGACAAACTCATACTTCTACCACAGTTACGTTATCCAGAATAACGATAAGCCCTGCACTGGATGATCGGGTTCAGCAATAAAACTGGTTTCACATCTCTAAAATCTCGTATCAATGACCCACGGAGGAACTTACTCATCCAAACTGACACTATACCAATTAAAAGCTAGCTTTAATGTGTATCAAAAATATAACTTTTTGCTAGTTCTCAGAACTATATGTTACTTCAAAAACTATAAAGTCTTGATTGCATAGGTAACCTAGAGGTTTGATCTGAAGCCTTTCAAAACCTTCCATATTTTAATACTTTTCTGAGAGCTCCTAGTCTATACTGATAAAAGTAAAACTACAAATACATAATGTATTGGTAAGGATTAATTTGCTTATTATTGTTGAGTACGTTTGGCAATACATCTCTCTGCATGAGTGTCTATCACTTTCGCAATATATATCTCTACATGAGGAACATGACAGTGTCTATTACCATAGTTCCTTTTTAATTTATGCTATCACATAACTTAGGTCAAAATTATTCGGCTAACATTAGACTACTTCAAGACAGCAAGAACACCTTTCCGGAAAATAAAAATAATTATTCTAATGCAAAATTCTCTGAAATTTGACTTTTAAAGATTGAAGTCCTTATCTTTTATTAAATTCTTTTCTATCAGTTTCTTTTAATAGCCCAGATGTCTCTGTACATTTACCTGTAAGACTCACTACCCCATATTCCCACAGTTCTGCTTCTTGCACCAATCTAAGTTTGATACTTCTGTTTTAGTACATGACACAGAGCCTTCACTTCTCTTCCTTTACTAAGTTTTTCCGCTCACACAGAATTAATGTAATTTTATTACATGCACTTAGTTTTCGTAGATACTAAGAGTTTACTAAGAAATATTTAATTTGTGACCCCACTGATCTAGTGGTTAGCGTTCCTGACTACAGATTGAGGGGTCCCGAGTTCGATTCCCGGCACTGTCAAGGATTTTTTCAAGGTGTGTGTGTGTCTGGAACGGTGCCCACCCAGCATCGTGATGCAATTGGGGAACTGCTACGTATAAAAGATATTGGCGATGCTCTCCTCTCCCAACCCGTTTGGCCAGTGTAGGTGCAGTAGACCAACTCCTCCTTCCGGGGAGAAGCCTCATCCAGTAGTGGATCGAATATGGCTCTGATTTATTATTATTATTAATTTGTATCGTTATAAACAGTTATTGAAACGTTACTACAACTTACCTCAGAAGACCCTTTGGAAGCAAAATTCTGTACATATGAATGAACTCATCATATGTTAGTCGAACATTATAGCCTGCTTGTCTTATTCGAACAGTCTCTAACATACCAGTATAACGCAACTGACGCTGTACAATATCCTCGTCGAACGTATTTGGAACCTAAAAATAAAGAAATTATTGAAGCTGATTACAGGAAGAAACGGCCACAACTATCTATATGGTATTCAGAAAATTCCTTGTCATATTTTTATCACACTTAACATTTTAGCAACAATACAAGTACCACAAACAAAATATGCTACAGTTACTGCCACTTATTGCTATTAATTACGAATAATTTACCTAGGTCTTACATATATAAAAGAACAATAATGGAAATTATGTTAAGTTTAAACAAACAAGGGCTACCATACATTTTCTACTTTGGTCTTCCTTACTTTCTTAGGACATTTTTCAGACTGTACATTTACATTTTCTCATCAAATTGTGTAAATTTTAGTCCCTAATAAACATGAACCTTTATTCATACAGTTCAATATTATCACAAAACAGCGTGCAAGTATCAAACAAGCACGGAAGGAGAAAAAAAAAATCAAATTTCACTGACAAAAGTTCTCGTCAGTTCTTGACTACGTTTTTATTCTCCAAATTTTATTTCACCTGTTTTCATTTACCTCCGCAGATGTCACTTTACAATTATCGAAAATTAGAAAGTAACTAGGAAAGAATTTCCAACGACAGACATGAATAATAAGTCCGTCCTTCACTGATAGCAATTAATTATACATTTGAGTATTCGCATCATAAAGCTAAACCAATACTACACATCTGATTAAAATATATATATATATATATATATTCTCTCTCTCTCTATATATATATATCGTGTGCGGTGTCCACCCAGCGTCGTGAGGTCAATTGGGGAGCTACCTGAAAAGAGGTAGCGATCACAGTTGCGAGCTTTGGCTCTCCTCTCCCAACACGTCTGGTCAGCGTGGGAGCAGTAGACCACCTCCTCCCTCCGGGAGAGGCCTCATCCAGTAGTGGATTGAATATATATATATAATAAGTGAGGAGTGCCGAATAAAAACGCGCTTAGTTCATCCGCGAACGAAATGCTGTTTGATACGTCCTACTTCAATAGCCCTGGCTTTATCTTCACAATCCGTGTGTCAGAAAGCACTCCTTCACAACTTTCCGACGCACACCGATAGCGAAGCTCAATCTAGCGCTACCGAAATAGGGGCAATCAAACAGAATTCCATCCGCGGATGGACTAAGTGCGTTTTGAGTCGAATTCCTCCAGTGGTACAATCGAGGTGAAAAGAAAGCAGAGGATTATTATTCTATTAATAATGAACATGACACTCTCCTCTTTCTTTTGATCATGACCATACAAATACTAACTTCTACTAAATTCTCTACTTCTTCCAGTTTCCTCTGACCAAAATTAAATTCCACGACTATTGCACGTTTTCCAGGTACAAAAGTTTTGTCGCATGTCTACAAGTGACTTTTTTATTTTAAAAATAAATATATTGATAAATCGTATAAATTTGTTGACGTACAGACAAATACACAATCACATGACGTATTTTTAAGGAAAATATTGTCCTGATATATAGCTAAACGAGGGCGATATTTACAAAAATATAAATTTTTCGTCGACAAACTAAGACAAAAAATGTACAAAGTTGTATAGTTCCCTCGTTTTATCTCGGAGTGTGACGTAAAGCAATGGGAACTATTAATAATAATTTAAATTCTAGTTAGTAGATGCCAGACACGGAAGGGACATCTTCGCGAATTCGGGAAATATCCTTTAAATACATGCGACAATACTTTTGTCCACAGCTGTACCTTGTAACCCTTACAAACTCTTATCATTTATCTAATAACGCTTTTGTCTGAGATGGTCTTCTTACGCCACAAGTGAACAAACCCACAATGTATCCTCTCTCTCTTTACTTCTTCTAAATCATACATAATCTACACGACGGTAGTGAATATATAGCTTCTAGTCAAATTTTCTCATGTTACATTTTCATATTTAATACGAACCATATGAGGTACTATAATTTACAGCAATATGACAAGTTACGACACACACAAAAAAAATCTGTTTCTTTTACCTTTTCAGTGTTACTTTTAATGCATCGTATAAAAAAGGGATTGGCTTGATTAAGCGTATCCATTAAGCTATGAAGTGATTGTTGAAATTGTGCTGTAACCGTTTGTGGTTGCTTCCGGGTGCCAACACCCTTTAATTGACTACTAGAATACGACTGCGTACGCCCTGCAAGAGTTTTCACAGTCTCTAAGTTCTTCAGTCCTTTTCTATTTCTCTCTCGTGGACGAAACGATTTGTTTTTCCTGAAAAAAAAGTAAGACGGGCATTAGACTCCAGTACTATTAGAACTGTACAAAAGAAATCTTACATGCATATATACTAACTAAGTCACTCAATATCAATAATACAATTGCATGGCGAAGAACGTATCATCATTTCTTATATTGAAAAAGAAAATATCAGCTGTTCTCATTATTGACAGTTCTGTATTAGCTTCTAATCACTTCGCAGTGATCTTCTACAGTGATTACTTAAATATAAAAAAAAAAACAGGACATAAGGAATAGATGAGGGTTCACAGTAGAAAATCTGCGTATTGAAAGACTCACTTCTTGTAAAATATATAAAAATACTCTCTTTCACACACACACACAAAAAAAAACAAAAAAAAACAGAAAAACATCAAATCCAAAGCTTCCATGATCCATGTTAGATAAAGAAAGAAGGCTCAAGCTTACAAATCCTTTAAAAAGAATGCGATGGTGGTTCTTTACAACAGATTCAAGTTTTCAGTAATATGATGTTTTAGTGAGCCCCCTAAAAAAAGTTTAATATATAGATTTTCTATTAGGAATTCTCATAAGTTCCTCATATTGTATTTTTGTACTTTAACCTTAATTACAAAATCACTGTTAAGTACCTGAAACTATGATACAACTACTCATAGTGAGAGAATACGTTCTCCCCTCCCCCTTCAAGATATAACTCACTCAAAATGTTGATTTTCACAGAAGGTTAATTCCAATCAAAATCCATTACTGTCTTGAATTTTTTTTACTAAAATACTCTGAATCCATATAGACAATGGCTTAATATTACTATGTACACACTTGTTTGACATTATCCCAATAATGGCTTTGATCAACCCAGCAATTTTGGAAAATTTTGTACTGTGATTTATAATGAACTCTTTTACTCGTATTATTACTCTCGGATTTATTTTAAACATTTGTAGACGAGACAGGAATCTATAGCCTAAGTCCATCATAAGTCTGAAGGATGATGTCCCATATCGAGCACTCTTTTGCGAAAAGGGATAAGGGTGGTCAGGCTCTTATTGGAAGTACCATCCCGGCATTAATCTCGGGTGGTAAAGGTTAGCGCACTCGTTTTCTGTGCGTGTGGTCATGCATGGTTTCAATTGCCGCCGCAGCCCATTGAACGGAATGTTCTTTACCAAAAAGTGGCAAGACCCGTCCTTGAAAGCCTACAGTTCGTTTGGAACGTTCAGTCAATCAAATCCACGTTTTCTTCCCGCTGTCGATCCAAAGTCAGCGACGGTAACCATTGCAACACGCGGTTAGGTAACTGGAACTTTTTTTTTAACATGTTCTAACTTTTCAGTTATGCAATTTCCGAAAATAATATATTTTTACAGCTATTTAAATATATATCTTTTGTAAAATAATTGCAAATTATCCGTAATTAAGAGGTATTTAGTACCATCAGCTGGTTTCGATAAAAAAAAATGTAAAAGTATTCCCTACACTATGCGTACGCGTACTGAACAGCGCATGGGGAATGTGGAGGTAGCGATCCATATATTCTTTCTACTGAACGAAGTGAGGTGGGGTGGTCAGTCCCACGCTCCTCCTCCTCCTCCCGCCTTTACCTCCTAAGGTGCTTAGTAGTACCAAGGACACTCTGGTACTTAAAAATTTGATAGGAGGCTGAGTGCACCTCAGAGCACCAGGCGTGGGAGCGCTGAGGAAGAGCCTCCAGCATTCTGGCAGGGATTACCCGGGCAGTTCGATTCCGAGTTAGACGCACTACCGCCTGATAAAATGAATTTTATGGGCGGTAACAGCACTATGGCTTACGCCCTTTCCGATACGGGGGAAGCACTACTGCCTGAGCTACGAAGACCATCGTACTAAGGTGTTACGCTTTAAACATTCCACCCTGGTCAGATTAGAGCCCGAAGCTGTGTGGCTAGTGAACTGAAGTGTAGTGCCTGAAACATTAATCACATTTTGCTGCTGTTGTTATCATCACTTAGTTTTAACAGTGGTGTAAAATGACGTTTTGCTGAGTCTATGTTCATGTTAATAATCAAATATATAAGTAATATACACAACAATGCATTTTTATGTAACACAACCTGTCAGCAAAAACATAAGTTTGGTGAAAACGGAACTTTAAAAAAATTCTTATGTAAGAGAAATTCGAAGAGCAAAACAACGGACAACATTTTCCAAGACCTGGGGTGATCAACAGCCTTAATTCTGCTTATTTATTAAGTAATAAGTTTTCAATATAACACAAAGCGGTTAATTTACATTGACATATGTAAAAAAAAAATGGTACACACAACAAATAGAGGATATTCACAGATATGAAGCTAGCAAGACCAACCCAAGTTTATTTATCTGAAGTAGATTTCAGAAGCCAAAATAACAAATGAAGGTGGAAGTTCGTTAATTTTTTGTAGTAAGCATATACAGTGTACCCTCTGAAAGAAACTGATACTAGGTATGAGCATAGATAAGGTATGTTTGCATATACTTTGTGGTCGGCTTGGTATACATAAACTTGTAGCAACAGAATTTTGAAAAATTGGATATAAATATTATGTTCTTACGATGTCAACACCCGATAGTCTGTTATGCATTATCGAGACAACAAAGATTTAGTTTGCATAATTTTCTCGATCTAGTATAATTTTATTGTATGCATTTGTGCTCGCTTTTCGAGGATGAATCAGTACTGATTCGAGATGTTAGAACAGGTTAGTGTAATATGGTGCACAACAGAATCATCTAAAAGTTGACAGCGCCAAGTATATATTTTTTGAAGATAATTTTTCATGTCCGGTGCAAAAATGTCCGTTAGCATAATGGATACAAATAAATTATGGACAAGCATGACGAGCACGCTATCATTTTTTTAATTTTTTTTTCCCCTCGCTTGTGGAACCTTTAGTTTCTCTTTGACGAAAAACATATTTTAAACTGTTAACACATTTAACGTTTCGGATAAGGCTGAGTACATTTTCGGAACCTTTAATGTAAAACAAACAGAAAAAAAAGCAAATATGTACGGGAAAACTTTCAAAATACTTTTCTAAACATAGAACTGGAGGTTCCATACACGGATATAAATAAATGTCAATTAATTTTGTGTATGTATAGATTTCAAACGGCACACATTACTTTTAACAAAGCATTTTATTGAAAAATGAATGTAATTCAGTACTCTACATCGAACGGCTGCACTTAAAAGATTTACAACGGATTGTAACTTAGTAAGACGCATGAAATTACTGTGTTGAAATTTGTACAAATAATTTGTTGTGCCGGCATATCAACAGAACTATGTCGTTATATATGAAACAAAATTAAGAATTAAAATATTTCCTGTCTTCTACTGTTCTTTCTTTCTTCCTTAGTCCAGGTAGGTGCAAGAAAGGAAAACTATATACAACTACTTTACGCATGATCAGGTAGTTGTGTGGTCAGTCAGGTGCCCTTTCTTTACAAATTTGTCCAAAGAATTTACGAGTTAACATTGATCTATATGCCTACCCTTCGACATAAGGAAACAAACTTTGTGCAGCCATTTGAAAGAGATGCTCCGGATCCCATGTTAACAGTATATACAGTTACGTCCGTTTCGGTAGTCAATCGCTATATAAAAGAAACCAACGAAGAGCCACTCCAAAATACTTGAAATACAAAATCACAATTCACTTTTGTATCACTAATGGAGTAATAATATTGAACAGAGTTTATTTCTAGCGAGATGGAAAGCGTTGTATAATTTTAAATATCTAAATTAGTTCCTGAAATCGCACCAGGGAATAAATTTTGATTTACCATGTTGAAGACACATGACACACATCCTGCGGAATTAAGATCTGTCTATAACGTTGAAAATAGTAGAATAACATAATATTTTTAAAAAAAAAAAACTGTAAAATGGGTTCATAGATAAGCAATAGTTGTCTGATAGCACAAACCTGGGAGATTCCAGACAGATTACGGTCAGTTTGATGAATATCCAGCAATCACAAGGAGCTGTTACCTACCCCGACGATAGCTATCGAACAGCTGAAGTAGCTCACACGATAGTGTATAGAAATGATAATGACTAATGAAATAAGAAGTATTAGGTACGTCAACAGAACAGAATCTGGCTTCAAAGTCAGTGACGTTCATCCTGATTTGAGGTTTTCATGGTTTCTCAGTCACACTGGGCAAATACTATAATGGTATCTTGAAGGAAAGAGGCAATATTCCATCCTGCTCGTTGGATAAGTTAAAATGAAATTCTTTGTATGGGTTGCAGAGCACTATGACGTAGTTCGCTGAAGAAAGAAGCGCAAGACGAACTAAAGCCGTAAGATGCTGAACATCACATACAATAATAATTTCGATCAAGAACCTTTTGCACATCAGAAGAATAGATAAAGAATACCACTTGTCACTGACTTTTTACCCAATCACCTATGTAAACACTTTTAAACACACCTACAATGTGCCTAGAATACAAGCGTTGTTAATGTACAGGTTATGAAAAAAAAAACCTTGGATACGAATTAAAATCCGCGGCGCTTTTTCATAATTCACAGTTTTAAAAACTCAAATATTTATCTATTTATCTGCTGTTTCCAGGGATCTGAAATAATTTCCGAAATTTTCAGTTTCGAATTCATTTCGACTAATATTAAATAACCACCTAGTAAACATTAATTAATAATGCTACTTAAGAAACATACGTTAATTGTCAGACATGTAGTAATAATAATATTAGATATTCTCTCTTTCTAACTTATGTGTCAATGCAGATACGAACCTTCTGAAAACAGAACTTGATGCTGAAAATAAATCTTAATTCCCGAGGTCTATCGGAAGCTCAATATAACCAATCATGTATAAGTAACGTTTATCCTACACAATACACAAAAGGGATGAAACTATGATCGTTCCTGAATGAATGGGGAAAAAATAGATCTCCAACTTATTCAAAGCAAAAAATGAATGTTGCTAATTCTGGTTTCATATACAAGCTTTAGTGAAAATTCAGTAGTTTTAGAAAGTATCAGAAATAGGCCTACCAATTGTTTTATATTTCACGTAAATCCATTTCTTGTAATGAAAAATAGCGATGTTCGAAGACATAAACAAAAGGTCGTAAAATAATACCAAATGCATAGAAGAGTACAAAACAAAGCTATCTCTCAAATATAGACACTTCATGTAAAAGTTAATACAAGCAGAAATAGAATTTGAAAGTTGGATCTCGTTGGATTGTTAGCGTAAACAGCGGTTGTTTGAAGAGAAAATGTATTAATTTCCATTTACTTTTTTTTTACAGAAACGTTTAAAATGACTTTAAGATCAAATATAATCAACAAGTAACACATTTATATCGCAATTTGTTTCACATTAGATCCATTATTAACAGCTGATGAAACGCTCTTGCAAGTTACTGGTTAAAAGGCATGCTTCCAAAACCCACACCATCCACCTAATCAATCTTCCAAAGAAATGTAACTATCTTCTTGTCTTGATTTTAATTCAATTACATGTTAGTCTCTAATAGACCGGTCGACTTTCATACGTGAGAGGCACACATTTTATGTACCACCTTCGTCCACCTCATCTTCAACTAACTGATGATCAAGACTCCACCTTTTAAGTCATAGTTCAGTATATTCGCTCTCTTACACATTTAACATATCTATATCTTTGCTTTATAAATTTTAAATTATAAAAAATGTTATATTTCCTAATAAATAAAATTTCTTATCATAATCACTAATTCCGTTTCCGTTTTCATCGTAAGTTAATTAGAGTTTGCCTAATTACTCATTAAATGCAAAACTATATTCAGTTTTCACTGTGAAAATACATTCTTTGCACACTATTTAAACAAAATCTCATGATACTGATGATGGGTATGAGAATGTTATTGATGAAAGATGTAACCCAAAACAATAGGGCTACAATTAAGCTCGTCAGAATATGTTAAGTGTTCATGTTAAAAGGTGAAACTATGTTGCTTATTCTGATCTAGATCCCAGCAGATATTTCTGAAGAGTGCATAATCCCGTCACCATGCATGCATCTTCTACTGTGGCTTTAGCATTGTTTTTTTTTTTTAAAGAAAAATGTTGATTGTTGCATACATACATTACAATCTGATTGGCACGTTCCAGCACTTTGGCATCATTGGGACATAAAACACATTCAAGGCCTTGAATGGATTCCTGTTTGCTTCTGTACCCATCTTGCTGGCCATTAACAGAGAAATTTTTACTAGAAACTACATCCCTCCATTCTAACGTTGCACTTTCTACTTGAGCAGTGTTGATTCGTTGTTTACTAAAGCAAGAATGATTGTTGGCATTCACTTCAATAGGAACTATATCATCGTTGTACAAGTTTCGTGTCTGAGTACCAGAAATCAAATAACTTCCATGTTTTGCATAGCTGAAAGAGATGTTTTCAAAGGTACATGAGCAACGAGCAATAGAAGCATAAACCGCTTGTAGAGGTCTGCACAAACTCATGCCAAGTCTGAACGATTCCAACAAAATTAAAAACTGACAACAGGCAACGTTAGGAGTTAATAAATTACACGAAAAATATATTTTGAACCGCCCTAAGAAAAAGTAAATTATTAACCATTGTTAATCACGCTTTGGGGAAAATTGGATAATATCACTTCTACAAAATAAGACTTATTTTGTATTTCTACTACCCGCAGGAAAAACAATCTAAGCGGTATTTGAGCCCACTATAATTACATACTAAACGAAGATAAGAACACCTGAAGGGAACGGATACTTCTAAACCGGAAGTGTATAGCAAGATATCATACAAAACCATATTCAAACAAACGAATTAATGGGATATTGCCACATTAAGTTTTTCAATTTAGAAACCATTCTTATCGGTCTTTTCAGTGAAGGTCAGTGTATATCTTCCTACGAACCTTCCCTGACCATTACTTAAGCATAAGCTCTACAAACATCCACGTACCTTTAAAAATTCAACATTACCGAATACTGATATTTTAAGTAGCCAACGTCGAATTATGAAGGAGAATGGGACCTATATCCAGTAATCATTATATTTAGTACGTAACGAAGATAACAAGTCAAACTCATCTTTCAATGCCGGCATACAGCAAATCCTTCTATAATTAGCGAATAGAATACCAACAAATGCACGAATTTCAGACCCAGGTTCAGTCGTGAAAGGAACAAGGATATGGAATTTAGTAGGTTAAAAAGAGCGGTAGAAAACCTTGTCTTCACTGAGTAATAGTTCTATGATGCTCAGCTGTTACTCAGTGAACTTTATATACTCGTTGACACGGTTTTCCACCGCTCTTTTCAACCTACTAAATTCCATATCCTTGCTACTTTCACGACGACTTACGAAGGTCTTAAACCTGTCAGAAAATATTTTCATGCATTTTTTAAAATTGTGTTTTATTCAGTAATTATACGAGAATTTCCTGTATACTAGCATTAAAAGGTAAATCTGACATATGGAGTAATATCTGGGATCAGGTCAGGACTGGCCGGAAATAACTGACATCTCAAGCGTGCAGACCTCTTCAATACTTCCTTCTTTAAATACTGATGTAAACTTAAACTTGTAAGTATACCAAACATGCTCAAAACATTAGCAAAACATTATACAACGATGTATAAACACTACAAATAACACTTAAATAAATTAAAAGTAATCATGCACTAAATAATATTGCCTTCCAGAAATAAATACACATTACTCTGAAGAAAAAAAATGACTCGCCAACTAGCTGTATCACTATTTACAGCGTACGAAAACTGAATGAAGACTCGTGCAATGTATGAATTACTATACTGATGTAAACGAGCATAAAGATAATGAAATTCATTTAAAATATAAATAAGCTCATGCATATATGTTTACGGTAAATCCAACATTACAAATAATAACTCTTTAACAGCAAAATAAATATACAGACGTTAACAACAATAATAAAATTATACTCCACGTTAACATGCTCAGATACAAATATCCCCAGTAACTTACACAATCCTGTTTATTCTGAGATTAACTGCTGATATTGTCACAAGGTGGCTATAGAAAGAAAAGTCCATACATGTGAGCAATTACACTCACTTCCTATTGAATCAGGACATAATGCACACCCACTACAAAACTACAGCAATTTCTTCTGCACTTTGTAATACAGAAAACTACAACAAAATTACTTGATATTAATGATCATAACTAAATAATGTTGTAATTACTACATATACCATTTCAAGCATCTCCTATCTATATCATGAACAAAATCAAATCACTAGACTAATAGTACAGGTACTAAATACCACAAACCTACTACATCATTACTTTTTAGTCGTACGTGTGCACTCTATGTCAATGAGCGTTATAAGACGACTCGACTGAGGAGTGGAAGTCATATATACGTACGTTAAGTAAGTTTTTGTTGCCCATGTTAACAAACCGATTTATGACAAGCTAAGCATTTAAAACGCCACTACCCCGTGTAAAACTGTCAATGTTGACACCAACCTGTGTTTCGCATCTGCCGAAAAAATATACTACGTATTATATATTAGGTGTAACAACTATTTTGTTAAACAAAAACTATTTAATTTCCAGTACTGTCCTTCCGAAATATGTTTCGTTGGGTAGTAAATAAGTTCAACATTATGTATTATTTGCTTTATTTTCATGTCGAGTTGAAACTTTAGTACACATGCCTGTCGAGTGTTAAGAAAGAAAAGACTTGTTTCAATTTCGTGAAACTCGGTCGACAATAATGTTCAGTCGACATACTTCACACTTCGCTCTAACAAAAATAAATAAATATATATATATATATATATATATATATATTAATTAAAATGGATCTGTACGATAATAAAAGAACAGGAAGACGACTTAACATTGAAATTGGAGAATGTTTTCCCACAGAACCATCGCTCAACGTTCCATGTTCACCGAACTTCAAGAAACATTACAGATTTTCTCAGTGCTCGAAGTTGGTTAGAAAAGGTAAGGGAACGCTTGGAGAAGTGGGCTAGAAACATAAAGGTGCGCTTGCACCTAGTGCCGGCGATTGCCTATTGAAAGTAAAGGCAATGAGCTCCCATTAATAAAAAGGTAGGGTACATGAAAAAGGTAAGGTACGGCGTGCCCTCTCGTCCCACTTCGAGTACTTGATTTACTATACCTGATACGATATTTTTTTGCCATTTTTCCTTAACCATTACGCCAGCGCAGGGCTTAACTTGATTTCGAACAGGCACCAAAACGCTAACTCCGAATGAAAATATGATTAGAGAAAGGTAAAATAAGGTCAAATTGCCTTGAATGGAAACGGAAAATTGTAGAATAATTAATCCACCATATATGCAGCAATTAATAAAGGAAGGAGGCTGATTTCAATATATTCCTGTATCTTATTGGAACGGGTTGTGTGTATATATATATATAAATAAATAAATAATAAATCACAGCCATATTCAATCCACTAGTGGATGAGGCCTCTCCCCAAAGGGAGGAGTTGGTCTACTGCTCCCACGCTGATCAGAAGAGATACATATATATCACATGAGAATGTTTTTAATTTCCAACAAATCCATTTCTACAGCCCAGATTTAAGAAAATAAAAGTGTCTTGTTATCCAAAACAGACAGGAATCCATTGACGAAAACTGTTCCAGTGTTAGATTAGGTACTGGAACTGCGTTCCGATTCATTTGAAGCACTGCTCCCAGGCAAGTGTACTAAAGTTCAACCGAAACAAAAAGGAACTTGGAATTATTTTAACACTAACCTCACTTCTGCGTTCCAAGAATTTTAATCACAATAAATATAGGGAACTGTTTATCGCAATACAGAATTATGAACAGGTTCATATATATTTCGTAATGTTCAGATATATGAATAAAATCAAGACATTAATTACCTTCCACATATACTTTAAATCGATGCCCCTTCAGACTACGTAAACCTTAAGAAATACAGACAAAATTAATTACGAACCCCATTATTAATTTACAAATGAAAATTGTTTAAAAAAATCGTTAACAATAAACGAATATAGTATAGATATTTATAGAAAAGCCTTATATATTAAATAACTGGATGAGAATACGAACTGAAGCCTCTTATAAACGTTCATGTGCTCGTTTACAAGTTACGAAACCAAATATGCGATGCTCGATTTACTTTCTAAATAGTCTACCAATTAGAATTGTCAACAGCTATCTACCTCACAGATATCTATTTAGAGAAAATGTTTATTAATTGTCTCGAATAATATATTTAAAATATACGCACTGTCATAAATATTATAATCTTCCTCTTTTATATACTTAACATGTATCTTCTATAAGGCATGTTTTTACTAAATGAAAATATGTGAAGTTTATTCACACAAAATGGAGTGTAGACTCAAGTTTCCATTTCACTTATTACATTAAGAGTGCTCAAGAAAGTAACGCGAATTATAACCACACGAACAATTTTTATTTATAACAATATGGCCTGCTGGACCTACATACCTTCAACCCTGATGGAAATTATAATTTTGATACAGATTACTTTCGTAAATAAGGGACAAACAACGTTATCTATTTCTAACACTATAATTAACACCTTAGAACTGTCACCTAGATTATGCATTAATTCACTACAATTAAACTGGTCGATAAAGATGAAACAAATTTATATAATTTTTACGTAATACATTCCACATACCTTATTAGATTATCATTTGACTGATGCTTCTTGTACCTATGGTGCATCAAATTTGTCTTGTTTCCTTCCGCTATTTGAGAGGAGAAAAGCAACAAAACATTGGTGAGAAAGTTCCGAATCAAAATTAAAAACTTTCAATGAAAACTTCTCTAAAATCTATTCCTCTTTTAAATATCTTTCATGAGAATTGAATTAATTTTGAATAGCATTGACCATTGTGAAACTTTACTTTCATTGGCTAATCCAATCAAAACTATATTTACTATAGAATCAATAGTGCATTGTTTAAGACTGCGAATTTCTACCATCAGCTTGGAATTTTCATTTATCTCTTTTCATACGAGGTGGTATCAAAAAAATTTCGAGACTGGTTTTGTAACACGCTAGCATATGGTCGGACAAGGCTTTGCGTACAGTTACAAGGAGCACCGACTTTCATAAGTCAGTGTGCTAAAAGACATCGCCCTGTATACATCGGTAGCTGTGCAACTGGTACTATTCCTACCACGTGCGATACCACCTTTGCGATTTCATAAATGCGAACATGAAATTCTGAGTGAAACTGGACAAATCTGCCAGAGAAGCTTGACATGATTCGGCAAGTTTACGGCGATGATCTAATGTGTCCTTTGTGATGTTTTGAGTTGCACTCGGAGCGGAAGAACATTATTGGAAGAGACGAGAGATCAGGAAGGTCTTAAAGAAAGTCAACCCCCAGGCAGTTCTCACGCGAGATTTGAATATACACCGTGTTTCTGCTAAACTCGTCCCCAGGCTGTATACCCAGGAGCAGAAGGAACAGCGGGTCGAAATCTGCCAAGAACTCCGTTTGCGTGCCGTGATGGACAAGTCCTTCATGTTAAGGACCGTTACCGATGACGGGCACGACCCTGAGACGAAACAACAATATTAACAGTGGAAGAGCTTATCATCTCCACGACCCAAAAAGGTCACTGCTCGACCAATTGCTGTGTTAATCGCCTTGAAATCGCAGTACACGATCAAATCCAGACGCACCTGGTCAGAATAGCATCAGTTGCACAGCCCGTCCCCGATGTACACAGGACGATGTGTTTTAGCACACTGACTTATGAAGGTCTGTGCTCACTGTGACTGCGTCCAGCCTTGTGCTGTCATCTGTTGGTGTGTTACAAAACCAGTCTCAAAACTTTTTGATGCCACTTCGTATGCTTTTATTATTATTATTTACTACAGTACATCTTTCAGAGAGGGAACTTCTGTTTTGTTACAATACAGTGAAACTCCTCGTAACCGGCACCGAAATAACAGGCAATACCAAAGCAGGGACACTTTTAGAAGTTAGAAGTTGGTCATCAAAAAACCTCTCGAATCTGGATATCCTTAACGTTCAAATATAAAATCTGGCTATAATACTTTCCCGATACGTCCCGGTAAGCTCCGGAAGCCGCTCGATTGGCTTTAAGACGTTGCTTCCGCCCGTGGCTACTAGTAGAAATGAATACTGAGATTAGTTCATTAAAAAAACCCGCTCAAATTACCTAGTGCACAAAGGAAATGGCCCTGAAAGCAGTACACCGGTCTTTCTGATCATATGAGAGCCTTCAACAATAATGCTGCGATTTCTAATTTGTATCATATAAATAAGAACAGATAACTTTTCAATTATTCGGCAAAATCTTGTCACCGGAATCAACCTGGTTCCATTGTTGCATGTTACTGTTGTAGTGTGTTACTGTATACTGTGTGTGTGTGTGGCCAGTCTTCTTTTTTAAACACATTTGTAAAGATAAAATAGTCATGCAGTAGAATTTGGTAAAAGTGCACTTACACATTTAATAGGTAATATTCAATTCTTACTTCGAGATCTGTGAAATATTTTTTTTTAAACTGTCTTACATTACTAGTATAACCCGACAAAAATGACGATATATGAGCGTCACTTACTTCTGTTGGTTTCAGAGGTCGTGTCACTGCGGTCGAGTGGTAGTTCTCCCTTACCTCTTTCCTGTCTGTGGATGCTGCCTGCTTCCACGAATGCGAAGTAAGCACGAAAAAACGCTCTCACTATTGCCCAACGAAAGACAGCGACGGGATCAGCTCCTACCAACTCCCTCACAAAAGCCATGCTACTGTTCTTCAGAACTCCAACTATATCTTGCCTCATTAAATCCAAATTCTTTTCCCTGAATTCTGCAACCTGAAAAATAAATTTTTCGTAGTAAAGCAGTAAATCTGGCCATAACGCGTATAACTTACTTTACTACTCTAGACATTTGTGAAGAATTTCTGAAACACAAATAGGAACATTCTTCACAAATTTTGGATGCCTTTCATACGCACACTATTAATTAAGTAATTAATATTTTTTTTTATAATTTACGCATTATAAAGAACAGAAACAATTACAGAATATCAAAATCTTAATATTAAACGCACCAAAATAAACAAAACATGGATTACATCAACATATCAAAAATGATTCCGCCAGACCCCCTGTGGGGGGTGTCACCCCTAAATCCTTGAGAGCATCCCAACTTCATTTTTTTACGGTAGATAAAAAAGATAGAAACAACTCCATTCAGACTCTCCCAAATTTTGACTTTACACACACGCTCCAACTGAAAATTCTGGCTGAATCCCTGATATCAAATAAGGTTTACATAGATAAGTACATATTGTATAAGGTGCAGTCAAATGAAAAGGTCCATTTCCATGTACAGACTTTATTACTGGATAGAGCTATATATAATGACCATAGCTGTTGAGGCACTTATCCCACCTTGACACGAGATGATGAATGCCCTGGAAGAAAAACTCCTTGGCTTGAATATGGAACCACTCTGTCACAGTTTGCTGCACTTCATCATCCGATCCATAGTGGTGCCCCCGTAGGTGTTTCTTGAGTGGCCCAAACATGTGGAAATCACAGGGACTCAAGTCAGGACTATACGCGGGGTGGTCTAGTAAATGTAACATTTATTATGGCCTACACATATGTGGATATCAACCGCAAATAGCACTAGCATCTCTCTCAACACGTTGTCCGGATCCAATTGGACCTTTTCATTTGACTGAACCTTATATATTCTCCATAGAAGCTTATCCACCTCCTTATATGAGAACATTGCTTTTAAAACAGAAACATATTCCCTTCGTAACAGTATTGTATTAACTTCTACTTTTCTTTACTTCCGTCAGTTGGACTTGAACCTGCTCGCTTCCGTACGCGACGTTAACCACTGGATCGCGGAAGCTGGGAAACAACGAAAGATGCTAAAACTATATATCGAAAAAGCAGTAAGTAAGAAAGCTAACCTAACTTCCTGAAATAAATCTCTAATCAAATAGATTATTATAGAGTAGACATGTCAGTTAGATCACCAGGTTTCGATAACCTAGAATGCATGTTATCAAAGTGATTATTCTATTAATATTACCCATATTTACCAGACGGAAGAACATACTAACATATTGGTTAAAGGAATTCACTTGAGTCTAGTTAAATATTTTGTCAAATTTAACACCCACAGCGAACGAAAAGTGTATCTATCAGTTTTAAAACTACACAATGAAACAACCATGACGTGTCAAGTCCGCGGCCCGAACATCTCGGAACTAAAAACGTACTCTAAATATACATGCTATGATTTTATTCAGAGTTCAGGCAGCTAAGCACATTTCTAGCTTATCCGAATACAGGCTACTTTAAATATGCTTCAAAACTCAAGCGGTACATATAATAAGCTGCTCTATGGCAAGAAAAAATACACATGAGCGTTAACAAACGCCTGAATCCATCTGAAAACATTCGAACGCAAGCGGCTCGATCGGTGCCAGATTACAAAATGGGACAAACCGAAAAATGCCGGATTAAAAAGCCCCTACTGTATAAGAATATGCTAATTTATAAACAAAAGACCGCTGAACCAAACTCAGTCTAAGTCTTGAAGTGCAGAAATTATATTCGTAACGAGCACTTTTTACGTTAAAAAAGGAAGAAGTTACTTTGTGTTACGTGTGTCCCACATTATCTTATAACGAAATCTAAAGTATCGTTTTGGGGCCAGTACGTTTTTGAAGTCAAACAATTTCAAAATACTGTGTTGTACGGGTATGGTACATTTACGGTAATTGAGTTAAAACATGTACAGAAAACAAAGCTGTCTCGTAAATGTCATCTCACTTCGACACGACTTTCATCAACATTTGAATGAACTACACAAGATAATTCCGGTAAGAACTATTTTGTTCGTTACCCTTCACTGTAAGCTAGCTTTTGAAATCAACGTGGAGCTGTCGATTTGATTCCAGTGGTTCCAGAGTGGATTTGATCAACACACACCTAATAATTTTCTTCAGAGCGTCAAAAGAAAAGCCAACACAACTTTGAGATAAATATGCTGTTTTAACAGAAACGAAAATTGGCGACGATTCCAATTAATTTGCAGTTGTGTATTCTATTTGTTCCCAACCAATTACTAGTAGAATTAATGTACATTAAAGGGGACTAAGAGTTCAACACGGGATTGGAAATGAAATATGGAGCCAACTGTCTTAGTACACCTAGTTTCTCACTTTTGAACCACCTGAAGTTACGAACAAGTTCTGCACTTAAAGTATAGTAAATATTGATTAACCTACATAAAAGAACTATTAAAATAGACAATGTTTGATCATGCGTAAAAATTAGATGACGACTTTGATTTTGAATAATCTGATTTTGCCAGCCACTGATTTTGAATTTGGAAGCTTTGATATTCTTCATCACAAACAAGTATTACAGGGTTGCACCTGTACTTAACAAATATTTCGCTAAATTTTCATGTGTACCTGGCAATGAGTGGTTTTAGGTAATTTGATATATCTGTCTTATTTGCGTGAAGTAAATGATACAATACTATCCACAATAAAAAGAAATCACGAAAAAGATTAAAAAATATGATAAAATATTGTCAAAAGATTGGGTTAAAAACAGTACTTGTGCAAAGCGACCTAAAACTTAAATCTACTAATCATCAAAAACAGATATTTCACTGTATGAGATACCGTGAGAGCTGTAGATTTACCGCCAAAACTACTATTTATTTATTTAATTGGGATATACATCGTAGGGCAGCCCCTGCTGCATACAGATGTCGCTGGAGTCGTTATTTGCACAGCAACGTAACATTCCTTGTTTGTGCTCAAATATATCCTCACGGGCACTCCCTTCATATTTTCTCATATCACAATTACACGTGTAAAGTACACTGTATAATGATTATACCTTACATACTTAGTTCTAGTGTACTAGGAAGGTTTACACAGGAACCACCACGATGATTTTTTTTTTAGAAAGGTCAGATAATGTTAAGGAAATCTTCGAATACTTACATGGTATTTGACCTTTCCTGCATAATGTTTCACTCGAAATGCGGCTTCTCTCTTTTGCGGAATTTCGTAGAAATCGTTTTCTTTATGAACTGAATTAAACTTCTGTAACAGAGTTTCATTTGTTGCTCCAGGGAAGCTGAAACAATAAAAATAAATACATACTAGCACATCACAGATCTGTTGAAAATGTTAATATATTTAAAATATCACTTCATTTTACATAACTTTATTCTGATGTAGAATATCATGCTAGTACTTACTTTAATGTAGGTATAGCGTGGAAAAGAACTTAATCCTCGTATCAAATTCTCTCAATCACAAGGACTTTTAACACTAAAAATAATGACTACAAACGCTTTCGCATATTCATATGGTGTAGGAAAGTAAAGAAAATGTATATACGGGAACAAATATTTTCTGTCGTCAAGATAAAACTCCCGGATTGTACCGAGACGGGCGTAGGTCATAGTGTTGTTACCGCCCATACAATACATTTTATCCTTATCGTGGATCGTATGGCGGTCTAGGACGTATGCTGATTACTGGCGAAGTGTCGTCAAATGTGTAATATGCAACACATATATCCGTTTGGAATCTGAATGTTTGTGGGTGAAAGCCACATGTGGAAGATTGGGAACCAAGGGAAGAGCAAAATGTTACTAGGAAAGACTTACACAGGTTTCATTTCACCGAGGCAGAATCATCTCTACTTATACTTCCTGTCACATGATCGTCAAAGAGCATATAATGGGAAAATACTGTAAGAGAAGTTTACCATATTAAAAGGGCCTCATATCTAAACCTAAGTCAGTTTCTCAATATTTGCTTTCGTTTGGGTAGTAGAGTTCATTAGACTGAGTGAATGAATAGTCCTAAACCACTCGGTTCAATGGACCCCGACGGAAATTGAGCCCCTGACCACGCGCACAGAAAGCGAGCGTGCATTGGAGCCTGAATGCATATAGTGCAAACATATCATAAAGGAAGATCCTTACAAAATTAAAACGGTCACATAAATCAAGGTCTTTGAATCCAAATCTAAAGTATTTTCTTCCAGCTTCCCTTATTTTCCGGGACAGATTGAACACCCTGCATTTTACACAGATAAAAAATAGACACAAAAATTGGTTGCTAGCCTAGCGGGTAATCGAACCTTGGTCTTCTGATTGTCGGTCAGCTGTTGTACTAATTAAACCACCAGGTTACGGCCTCAATTAGCTTCACTGGTAGAGCACCGACCAGCAATCGGAGGACCGGGGTTTGATTTCCCGAGATCTCTGCGACCAATCTGTCTGCACAACACTTGGCATAGAAGAAATCAACTCTAATACTACAAAATTGATACCTAGCTATTTGCTATAAGCAAAAATTGTAATATGGCATATCCTTTCCTGGCAATTAACCTTTACAACAAACATTCATAATCCATAGGTTTTTAAGTACTTACTTGCACTGGTCATCCAGAATACACAGCAAACCTCCTGGTTTGCCTTCAATCAACTGAAGACATCCTGTATTATCCATAAAATCTATGTTGGTCCACTTGATGCCTTCCTTCTTGTACTCTTCTTGTTCATATTTGAACACGTGTTGGTTGAAGTAGTACTGGAGATGTTCGTTTGCATAGTTGATACAAAATTGTTCAAAGCTAGAATAAATAGATCACACAAATGTAAGTACTACACAATGTACGCACGAAAAATATTGCTATGCTCAATTGTTCAATAGTAATTTAACAAAGTTTTACAAGTGAAAATACGAGAGGGATATTGATAAGTTCATGCAGTCACCTTGCAGCAGATAAACTACTCTCTCGTACATGGTTAACACCTTGATTCCCATAGGTAAAGTTTTTTTTTCTTCTCTTTTTTGTGATTGGAGTGAGCTTGGTTGATTAAGGTAAGGCATGCAGCTTCATTAAGTTCCTCAGTCTCCAGGGAAAATCAGCGAAGCAAATTCACGACTAAATGAAAGTGAGGATGAAGTCTGCCCTATACGATGGCAACCAAGTGAAGACAACAATTACAAACTGGTCACATCAACACTTCTTATGCGCGTGCATGCTCGATCTTCCAAGTAGCGTCTATAGTTCATCCTTCTAACTATACATAATTTACGATTAACACGAACAATCAAATACACAGCGAAATTTCCCTTGGGCACCATGGGTTCCTTTCAATGTGTCCAAAACACAAGATGAAAGATCTACCTACGGTTATATAAATAGTACATTTTCCATTTTCTTGAGAATTCGTCCTTCTAAATTGAGGGGTTTTATTGTATTTTAAAATTACAAAAATAATTAAGACCGGGATTTGCGGCAGTCTCATGATCTTGCTTTCGTAGAAGCAAGAAAAAGGGCAGTGGCGAAGAGTGGCTCACATCACTTTTGTAATGAGTGGCTCACATCATCTATGTATCAGCAGACAGACAGACCTGTGCACCTACATTATGCATCGGATTAAAACCCAAAAGCGACTCGGACCTAACGTAATAGTACATCCCGTTCTTCAGGTTAATGCTCGAATAAAAAGTAAATCACTACTCAAACCACGACACACACATACATTATAATGAATTTTTATTTTGCACTGGGTACTACTACCTCCAAATTATGTTTATATTCATATAAGTCTTTAGACCGAGTGTCTTCGGAGTGTTTCTCATCATCGTGTTTTGCACGATGAGGACTTCTTCCACCATTCCTTAAGGCTACCGGAACGATTCACTGCAGCCATACTTAAATTTTCATTTTGCTTCAGGCCCTTAATAGCCGTCGTGTCCATATGACGACTGACTGCTTATTTGGTTCAAGTTTGTCGACTTTCGAAACCGATCTTCCTCCGTTCACAGATTTTTTTAAAAGAGCGTCTTTACGTCCTTCGGTGGCTTTCCTGAGACAAATTAATTCTATTTAAAATTTAAAACTTTGGAATTGACTTCTTTCGTATGCTACTATTTATACATATTAAATATTTAGAATTATTTAAAAGAAATATTTTTTTATCAAGAATAATTTACATTGTAGTTCAGAATGTGAAACACAAAAACAATCTATGATTAATTTTTCAACCATTCCTCCAATAGAGTATTACAAAGTGAGCTGCAGTATATTTCATGATACAAACTTTACAAATCTCTAATGCAAATCTGTAATGCACCACCTCCCATGAACATGGAATTAGTCGCAAACAGTTTTTAATTTCCAGTACTGATGCGGACACACATAGATAAGCGCTTTAATATAAGGATTTTAAGATGTTACACGTCACTTGACAATAAAAAGAATTCAAATCTACGTACCTGTTACAGCCATCAAAATCCTCGAAGCCAAATATATCCAACACACCAATAGAATTTCCCAAATGTTCTCGAGAAGAATCCTTCTTCGATAAAAGCGCATGATTAACCTGAAGAACAATCCAATCGAACAAGGCTCCATACAAACATTTTGCGATGGCATCTCTTGCTGCGATTGCCTGTAACCAAGACACAGTTTAGTTTGTACACAGACATAGTGGTACAGATCCTACAATGGAATATGATTTACAGTAGAACTGTCACATAGATTACAACGAGTTTAAATCATTGAGGTTTAAACACATAAATACAATTGAATCACGAAACAAATGCGTCAAGAAATAAAACTCCCTGTTACAACTGACTAGAAATCACAACAAAATCCACATTACGACAGACAGCTTACAATGCTTTACCCTTTCTTTGACTATGAACTGAATGAAACTTTAGTCTGGAATTAGTCAGAAACAAAATGGCAATTACCACTAAACCCAAAACTCTCACTCCGACACTAGTCGTTCGATAAATCTATACCTAGTGATTAAATAAAAACAAAATTGTTTGCTTGACCACTGTTTAAAAAATACATACGTAATATGTTGACAATTCTATTCACAAAGCGGTTTCAACATGGCGACCAATTTATTTGGTAAATTTCCAGCCCAATTTTAACCTCTCCCTAAATCACGTATCTGGTTCCACTGGCACTCCTTCACAGAAGATGGTGTCCACGCCAATCATTATCTCTAAACCGCCTTCTCTTGATTCCTAAATCTTTTATTTCTCTCTCTAACTATTCTTCTTAAACTAAATATCTAAGCATTCAATTTTTATAATCATGGGAGTGGACATTGCTCTCGAAACGTTTAAAGTGAAACATCTACTTCACAAATTTGAAGACTGCCCATCAACGCAGATAAGTACCAACCACAGCATTTGTTTAGTCTTTCAGTACATCATGACTTTCTTCAATGAGAATACTTACACGCTTACCTTGATCGAACTGTAAAAGATAAGTCAAATGTTACCGAGCGACCATAACTCAGTTGGTAGAGCGCTGTCTTCGCATTCGGGAGGCCCTGGGTTCGATACCAGCGGCCCAACATCTTAACTACAGCTCTTTCAAGTTTTTTTTCTCAGTCACAACAGGCAAATGCCGGAATGGTGCCTTGACTCCTTCCCGTACCCTTTCCTGGACTGAACTAAAAAAGTCATAAGTAAAATCAAACAAACACGTGTTTTCGTTGTGCCAACAATGACAGTGTGTCGCAGCTTCAGTAGACCCTTCATACAATGTAAAATACTACAGTATGAGCAAAACAAACAGTAGAAATTACAGCCATGCTACGAAATCAAGATAGGTCAATAGAACATGCGAGGTGACTGTGGTAACACGTGTGTAAGTGCATCGGTTCAGCAAGTGTTCAAAATATCCAACCACATAATGATCCTGCAGATTGTTGAACATGTTAATAAACACACGTTACTGCAACAAGAGGTCTGTAATCAGGAAATCTTCTGTAATTCGGCATCACTTCTAGGAGGGCACCAGAAAACGGATTGTTTAAGCACGCCTCATATGTAGGCGTCGGTGGCCATGAGATCCGGGGAGTAGGGAGGGTACGGGAATGCCATTCTGATGCCCCACTCCGTATAGCCGCAAATAGTGCTCCACGATAAACACCTTCTTCGTTCTGAGGACAATTATCGCCACGCCAACTGCACTCTGCGCTACTCTCAACACAACTAAGGACCACAGAAGGCATCACGAGCTGTTTCCATAACGCTCATGCGTATCCAACATTTCAGTACTATTTGTTTTGCCGCATACTGTAGTTTACATTTACAACCCTATCACTTTCATCAATAGTTCCTTGCTACATATTTCGATTATTTCTCACTCTATTCATGCGATACGTTGCCTACTGGTGACTACTACGACAATGTGTGATCTTAAAACATGCCCAGATTGAAAATCTTACCTCTGGTAACCTGTAGTTAATTACTAACGTCTCTCCCGAAGCTCGGGCTTTCTTTGCAGTCAACGCAGCCAATAGCGTTTCCTGTTTCACATGCAACAATTCAGAAATCAGCAGTACTACTTCTGGATTTTTCACAGCGACTGCTTCGTCATGATGATATGCTGACTTCCTAGGCTGAAACTCTACATTACCTACAAGAAAAGGAAATTAATAAGCACCAAGATAATTAACGAAAAGAATCACATCATCGTGCCAGCTGCCATCTTATAATTTTAAATAAAAAAAATACAAAAACACCTTATTCCAATTATTCTTTACTAGTCGTATCACTGAAATTCTAATCCGTGTAACATTTTCTTAAAACGGTATCATTTTCTGTTGCCTTGATCTCAAGTGTTTAACAAATGTAAATTGGAATTCAAACATGATAAAAATTAATGCACAAGTCTAAACAAAAGTTATTTTAACCTGGAACAATCTGAAAATGGCGATACAACGTTCACTAATTCTTTCACTAATATACTAATAATATTGGCTTTATTCACTCGGTATATATCACATCAAACTACCATATTACGCGGTAACCCACTGCTACATCCAATCTTTTTATATTTTCTAATTAGACTAATTTTGTTAATTGAAGTATTTACGCCAACGTCTACCAATCAATCTCGAAAATAAAGGAGACATGGAGGATGGAAAATGACTTATAAACATTACTTTGATGTCTTTCGCATATACGAACACTGTCTCAATTTTAGTTTTATGAACTCAGATTATCTGAAATAACTTTACAATTTAAACCCAACAAGAGCAACACCTCAGACATCTTACCTAACAACAGGACAGCTGACAAAACAGCAAACAACCTTCTTTGCTTTTCAGCTGTAAAACCAACCATTTCCATTGACTGTTTTAATCTTGAAAATTCATAGTTTTCATCTACTCCTTCGAGAGTACAACACCCACTCTGCAAAAAAGGAAAAGAACGCTTGTAGTTAAGTTTTATACTTAGAATAGTGGTTCTCAACAGGTGTGCGCGAGATTTGCTAAGTATGCCGCGAAAATTCTGAAACTTCGTGATTCTGCTGAATTCAAGTAATTCCTTTTTGAAAAAAGAACAAGAAAAAATATCCATAAGCTTAAACATATTTATTTTAGAAGGAAATTATTGGTTTATTTACGCCTTACAATAAAAGATTTGAGTTTGTTTCGTTTGTTTAAGCGTTACATAAAAAAGTATTAGTGATCAAGTCTCCCGCATTATTGCCAACTTGTACGTTATTGTGCTGCGGGAACAATCTACAATGGAAAGTGTGCCGCGAACAAAAGGAGGTTGAGAACCACTGACTTAGAGATATGAGCCACATCTACAAATAATACAATATAAGTAAGAAGAACTTATAAAAGGTGTCTACAGAATACACAGAAGCTAAATTCATGACTTTTGTATGTAACGAAAAAATGAAGAATTATTGGGATCAACTTACGGAACCCGGGATTGCAACACCCGAAATTACAAGATATGAGTCTTCTGAGTAACTAACTATGTTTCTTAACACAACCTGCTATAATATTAAAACTTTACAATATCAAACATGGCTCAAATGTATGAGAATATTTTTCTACACATTTGGGAAAATGGCAAATGTATCATTAAAAACAGCTAAAAATTACAATGTTTACGTCACTGAATTCACACCCTGTCATACATGTTTTCAGACTTTCACAACGAAACATGTGGATATATCTTATCTAGCTTGTGGGTGGGCAAATGGGCATATGTCAAAAAATCTATTTTTCCTAGAGAGTGAGGTGACATTTATACTTAATGTTTACATATCACTTCAATTGAGAATAAGTATTTTGTTGCTACTAGACTGACGCCTCTTCGAGCAATAAACGAGCATTATTTTACTTCACGGAAGAAACACAATCAGAAAATCGAAAAATAGTTATGCTCTTTTGCCCGCGCACGAGCCATCTATACACTGAAGCAATGCATTCATTATATTACGTTGCAAATTACTTTCAAAACAATTTCCAGAATATCAGGTAATTCGTCTTCACTCAAGTTAATATAAAATATATATTTAAAACACACAAAAAAACTTACTTGTTTTAGGTAATTGTAGTCTTCTGCTTTCATTAAATGCAGACTTTTCTTTTCATGTTCGCTGCAACCAGCCAAAAGGTAGTAAAATACATGGTAATTACGTTCATTTCTACCTTGTGAGCATATTCTAGATTTCTCCAGCAAGTACTTTTGAACTACAGCCCTGCATGAAACAAAAGAAAAGTAAGAAATATTTCAGAAATTAAGTAGAAATTAATTTACAAATTACGTGTCTGTATCTACAGAGCCCAGTGATTACAAGCCATGTTATATTTCATACAATTCACACAAGAATGAACGGGGGAGAGAGAGGGGGGGTAATTCAATTTGGTTTTATGTTACCTTCGTCATCAATGCTCATGTTCTGTAAGGAAGACTAAATTTAACATAAGGAAACAATAATAAATAAGGTATCGTTCTACTAATACAGTCTTCCAGTGCCAAAGACAATCTTATTCATAGTCATACTAACTTGAAAACACTATTGTAACTTCAAGAATATCGAATTCTTCCGTAATTATTGTTAGTATAAATTTACGAATAAAGCAATACATGCTATTTACCAACGTGTAGCAGATATTAGGCTTTTGCAACTTGTGGATATGTTCGCTGAAGAAAAAAAACAATTCGAAGGCAAATTAACCCTGGCAAAACATGAAATCTTATAAATCTTCATTCGTCAGAAATCTGATGTTTTCGGTGTATTGTTTTCAAAATATCATAGACGGAATCCCCCAAACGAACTCGTTTTCTTCTTTGAACGAGTTTAGTATAGAGATATTTTTTATACATGCACGGAGTGTAAGTGAATCTAAAACAAAACTCGCCGTGTAATTCTGCCCTCTGCAAATTTCGATACGTCAACAAACTTTTCGCTCCATTAACTAAGAGCTTCTTCAGGCACCCAAAGCTTTTTTCAAAAGAAGGTGTGTATTAATTATGTAACCTTCGTGTTTACGTACAAGTAAATAATATGTATAAGTGAAAGAAAGGAAGTAACATTGCGTTTATACTACAGTCTGCGGCAAAACAAACAGTACTGAAATGACAACAGGTTACTGC
>JAGDQP010013122.1:0-42408 GCA_022664845.1 Lepisma saccharinum | reverse complement strand
TTTTGATCAGGAATGAAGTAGTACTAAATCACTATCTTTATTTTCATAAATGTTAGAGTGAATGCCAGAAACGTTAGTGAAAAAATATTAACATTATTTAATATATTGCTCAGTTCAAATCGTATTAGTTGAGATCAGAGTGTTGCAGTACCCTCTGATAATAACGTGTTCCCAGGATCAAATATTATTGATCCTATACATGACGTAATTCGAAAACGCACGTTAAATATCCTGTCCCGCTTGATGTGTTTTGAGTAATTCCTTCGAGTAATGAGTTCGTAATGAATTATTCAACATTTGATTTGATGCTTGTTCTGTGAGTAGTATTCTTCTTTTTATTTCTCAGAAGGAAAAAGGAAAAATATTTTTCCCATAAAAATATTAAACCTAATAATAATAATGATTTTAAAAAATATTTTATTTAAAATTATAAACACTACCAGTTCTAAGTGTCACTTTCAAAATTGTATTATACCTATTAAGATCCAACATCTTTCAGACGCATTTCTAAATTACAACGAAAGACAGGTTTACATAGAAACATAATTAAAGATTGGTTAGCTTCACAAGTTTCATATATTTTATATGCCCCTGTTCGCAAAACTTTTACACAGAAACAATATTATTTAGGTCGTCCAAATTTATTATTATAAATAGATTTAGCAGATATGCAAAACGTAACAACCTATAAAGATGGTTATAAATATATTTTACGTTCTGTTGATGCATTTAGTAGATTTGCAAATTGCATTTCGGTAAAAAATAAAACAGGTCCAGTTATGGCTAGAACAATTGAAAGTATTTTAAGCAGGTTTCGTACGCCCCTACTACATTGTCAACCCATTTAGGAACGGAATTTTATAATCAACATGTAAAACGTGTTTTCGAAAAGTATCATATTAATCATATATACACACTGAAATGAAGGCTGCAATCGTAGAAAGTTTATTCAAAACTTTAAAAGAAAAAAATTACAGGTACTATACTTCTGGAAACATGTATCTTTATATTAGAACGATCTTGTAGATAGTTATAATCATATTATATTTTCCAAAATTAAAATTGCTTCTTTAGAGGTTAATGCAGAAAATACAAAAAGAGTACGGGCAAAATTATATGGAAACGAAAAGGTGTTCATATCAAATGTAAATGTCAAACGGGCGATTATGATCGTATTAGTAAATATAAACATATATTAAAAATGGGATATTTACCAAAATGGTATTGAGAAATGTTTATTGTAAATAGTTGCATTTAAAGTACACGAGTAACATACAAAAGTAAAGATTGGAATGGAAACTCCAACAAAGGAACCTTACACACAAGAATTGAAAAAGGTTGTTGCGGGAAAAAAATAAAACATTTTTTATTGAAAAAGTATTAAGGCTTAGAAAGGATTGGATATATGTGAAATGGTTAGGATATCCCTGTAGTATGAATTCACAGGTTAAACAGAAGTCTGCTCAGTCATTATGATGTCTTTTGAGCAAACAAGATTAATTTTACGTGACATTACCATCATATGCGGGTAATAATATTTTTGAAATTAAAACTTCATCTTATACCACAAAAGTATGTCAACCCTTTTACTTACAGGAAAATTAGGTGGTGGTGTTGAGAAGTGTTTGCATACCATGGAGTTTTTATGATATTCGGAAGGAAGACCACGTACTTGTTCATATTAATGTCAAAATTGAAAGTTAATCTTATCCTGGATAATATCATTCAATTCCACATATTGTTTCATCACTCCCTCTTATAAAAATACAAGGTCAAATCAAGGAAAGTCTCTTTTAGAAGAATTACAACTTGATCGAGTATTACAAATTAGTATTGATAATAAAAATAATGCATAAAGTTATGTTACTTCCATTATAATAGATAATATGCAAATGAAACATCATGCTAATGCTACTACTGAGAACGATATTATTTTTTCGTTTTACTACCTAGGTAAATTAAAGATAAAAATCTAGTTGTCATGGAATATAAACGAGATTAGAAAATGCAGTATGTTGTTGGAATGACTGGCGGTTTACAAAATTTGTTAGGATTCTCAAATAATCCACATGCACAAATAACTGGGGTACATTTTGAACCGCGATCAGAAAAACGAAAACCTATGTTTATCCATGTTAGTGCACCTTTTCAATGTAATCTCGATTAAAATATTCCTTCTGAAATAAATATTTGATTTAACGTTATAAAAGATCAACCTATCTTTGGTAAACTCCTTCGTAAAATTAGTATCTATGAATATCAATATGGCAACATGCATTCTTTTGTATTTGACCGTCCACTAAGTTGAAGTAAACAGGAAATACCCTACATGTGGACTTAAAAGATGAACAGGGAGAAAACTTGCCATTTCAATTTGGTACTTCAAACATTACACTTCTCTTTAAGCGGAATAACTGATTTCGGAAACTACGGATGATTGTTTTTACATTACACTTAGTTCCAATGCTAATACAATAACATATAGTAATAATTGTCCATCACCTTTTTAAATATCCTAAATCATCCTATTCATCTTAATAATTCATCATCGACAGTAAGGCTTAATGGAATACATATTCTCTTAACTTTCTATAATATAATTGGAGGTCAAAATATTATGTGGTCAAAACAGTACATGGTGATAATGTAAAATATAAAATATCGCCAGAATATTATTCTCCTATGAATAAAATCACTACAACCTTAATTCACTGATTTTTCAAACACTATTACTATTAAAACGAATGCAAACATTTAATCACCTTATCTTTCACCCATACTTGTTTTACAATTAAGTTTCGAACCTGGTAGTAAACTATTAAAATCAAAATGAGCACAGAAACAGCCTTCCAATGACATTGGATATCCACACCAAGTATTTTTATACACTCGCCTTACACAACCTCAATTTGTAGGTGATGCAAAAGGAACCTATCTACGTATTTTAGCCACGTGTGATACTAATCACGGTAAATTACAGTCAATAGCATTACAGTTTGTACATTATTTTCCTTTAAGTAAATGTTCATGTGACACAATTGAAATACAACTAAAGGACCATACAGGAGAAAATATCTCATTCGCATCCGTGACATTGACCATAACACTTCACTTTCAACAACACTCGTGAAAATGTAATTTCCAATTCATGGTAGAGGCATTCCTTATTTTGCTGGACCAGTTTATCAGCGTGGGTATGGATTAGGGGGATTATTTCGCGGTCTCTTTCGATTTGTATGCCGCTTATTAAACAAGGAACTAAAGAAGTTAGTCGACAAGCATTACAAAGAGGAATGCAAGGTGTAGGAGATGTATTAGAAAATCGTCCATTTAAACAACCAGTTAAAAGTAGAGTTCATTAGGAGGGTTCATTTTTAAGAACAAAAGCGGAAAATAAAATTTATCAGTTGCTCAGTGTAGTGGTGAACGACGAACGCGTAAACGAAATGCTCTTCTTTCCTAACGTATTGAAACACCAAAGAAAAAAAGAAGAAGACAAAGTCTTATAGTGAAAGGGATATTTTAGTTAGGTGCTAAAATGTCTATCCTTTCAGCATCAACTAAAGAGTGCTGTACTGATGAATTTGATTTGCAAACTGTCCCCATGACTCAAACTGCTATTGAGTATGAGATGTTTTGTTTTGTTCATTTTGAGTTTGTTCCCGGGGGTCGTGCTGTAACAGATGAACTATATTCTGAACGAGTGTATGCCATTCTGAACGAGAAATATCCGGCATTAACGAGGAGGAAGAGGTTATTGCTCAAAATTGACAATGCTCCGAGTCATCGGTCTCGAAGTGTGACCAACTCCCTGGCTGAACTTGACGAGTATAGTTGTTACCTCATCCTGCCTATAGTGTAGATGTTACACCCTCAGATTATGGTTTGTTTCACTCTGTCTCACATTTCTTGTGTGATCGGCAATTCAATTCATATGATGAGGTGCATGCTGCCTGTCGCATGCTTTTCAATTCTAAACCTACCACCTGGTATCGCCATCAGATTGAACTATTGTCCCAAAGATGGGTGAAGGTCATCGAAAATGATGGCCTGTACATTGCTGAATAAAGGTTTGTCTCTGTTTCTGATATTCGTTTTTCATTTTCCTCTTTGTATGGTGCAGAACTTTTGGGACAGCCTGGTATAATAAAATTCAGGTTCAGCATAATTGATGTATCCTTTGTGGATTATTTTGTATAGTATTTATTTACTTTAGTATGAGGGATGTTAATATATCAAAATTCAATACTGTTCATCTGAAAATAATGATAAAATTGTAGTAAAATATGTGAAAGAAATTATAAAAAAAAACAGCCCACGTTGTAAATAGTATTGTACTATTCTTTTTTTCATTTTAAAGAAAAATAAATATGTTTATATAATTTAAACCTTTTTGTTATTATTTAGGAAAAAAACATCCTAATTTTGAAATGAAAACAAATAAGTAGAGTATATCATTCTTTATTATTATTATTATTTAAGAGTAAGTAAAGTGTTTTTATAAAAACAATATTAACATGGTTCTTACATTTGTACGGCTTACGCTTTCTACAAAATATTTTTTTCCTGTTTCACCCAATACTTCAGTTCCTTACTGCACAACCATTAACTTTGACAGGGTCAAGATGAGTACACCTTAGCATGCCAATGTTTAATTTAAATTTAATGTTTTCAGCGGAGAACATTATATTTCACTTGCATTATGAACACTTTCCAAGTGAAATAGTTTTTTAATCTACTGTACTTTTTCAAGACCTTTACAAAAGAATAAAGTTTTTAGTTGTACATAATTGAATTATTATTCATTGAATATGTGCAACGTTATATCCGTTTGAAGTGTCCCATTCTAAATTATGAAAGTTTTGTTAACCATTCCACTTGTTTTTGATACCGAACTCTTAATTCTGTAATTTCACAAGGCAGTTTTACTAGACAGTGAAATAAAACACTAGCATCACATGATCCTATACAAAATTCTCTCAACATAAACTCATGTGGAGAGATTTTAAAACCTTGCATGTCAGTGAGGAGCTGCGCAGAAGACATAATTAGTAGTATTTCTACTGCATATCGTTCCTGAACAACTTATACCGTTCAGGTATAAGTTTGCCAATGAATTCAATATTACGTACTATTCGCTACAGGTTTTGAAAAAAAATATTAAAATAAATACTTACATAAACTTGTCGTTTGAAAATTTTATAATACTCGACAAAAACGTGTCATTTCTTGATCATTTATCATGATTCACTTCTTCAAAAAAAAGGTTTTGATAGTACTTTCCCTGTATTTCACACATATATACAATTATTGTGTGGGGTCTTTATTCACTCATTACGCCGAATGGGATTCTGCTTTAAATATGTTCTATAGGTTTGTAAAACACATCCTTCTATTATATAAAAACCACCACGAAACGTACAAAAGGTCTAAAATTTACACTTTAGTTTCTTCCTTTTATTTTCAGAGTTCTAAATCCTGAGTTCAAATGTCGATTATAATCATTTTCAAAAACATTTCAATCACACTTGGCATGTACACTTTTATCACTCGCCACAAAACATATTACATATTTCTTATTAATAAATCATCTTCTCCCACTTCCTGATGATCTTCTTTATATAAACGATAAAGTTTACTTAATGTTTCAAATTTCAAAATATTACGCCACAGAGCTTTTCTACAATATTCTTCGTTGTCTTCTCCTCTTTGAACTCTACCATTCACATATCCCAGACATGCAAGATCAGTTTGATTATCTTCTCCTTCACATCAACCTTCACATATCAATGCACTTGCAGGATTTCATTTCTTTAATGCCAGCTTCATACATTTTCCGTCCACCCACTGCTTTTTACACAAATACTTGGGAGTAATTTTCTATTTTTTACTTACTGTTCCTGCTGACGTTAATGCTTTCACTGAAAAGTTCGCTAACGCTGTAGTGGGAACAGCTCTCGTGCAGATTTTACCAGTATTGAAGATCCTACTTCTTCTGCTGCTACTGCAACTGGAGTTTGTTTTATATTTGTATTTTCGTAAAACAAACGTTTTCACTGGACATACCACATTATCCAACACAAGTTTCTTCGTTCTCTTCTTCTTCTTAGGAACGAAAGAGGTATAAACGTCTTAAATACCATCATCATCATTCTTCTCTTTTACTACAAATTATGATAATAATGTTGGGGATACTTTTTATTTTTCAGACTTTACTTTTGATCTTAAAATTGTATATATTGTACGGTCTCTGCTTTCGGTTTATTTTTCCACATTAGTTGCATTTGCAAGTAATGTTAACGTCTCCACTACCCCTTCGTCAACTGATGTGAGGTCAACTTCTTCTATAACTTCCTGATACTGCTCCCGCTGCTGCTGCTGTTGCTTAGCCATGACTGCGAAGCTGAAAACTATGTATATTGTATACCACACTAACGCCATCTATGTATTGTAAACTTTATCACTCATCACGTGATACATCAACAGATAACCTGATATCAACATGTCAACAGAAAATTTCATATCATCAGCTGTGGTAATCTCGCATGACTCATCTAACAACACGTCTGGCAACACCGCAATGATATCAATGATCTCACAACTGAGCTACCGACGCCTGATGACCTAACCTCCTCCAAACCTCATGTCAACACATATGACAACTTTGCATGACTCATCTAATAACACGTCTTCCAACACCGCAATGACGAAAAACGTCAATGAACTCACAAGTGAGATGCGGACGGCTGATGACGTCACCACCACCAAGTGCCAGAACTTCTACTGAGTTTTGATGTAAAAAAACATTTTACGAGAAATAAGTGCATATTGAACCAATATAAGGAGTGCCTAAAATTTCTAACGCCAATCCAGATAATGCAGATCTACATACACTAAAATTTGTACAGCGAAAGTAAACATATTGCGTTATAAATATTATAAACCCGTTCGATAAGTTTCAAAGTGAAACAGGTAGTATAGGAAAACTATTAATAACTTATTATTTAAATTATTAATTTACACTTCAAGAAAATCATTCCATATTTAAATACAATGATTTCTGAAAATTTTTTTTAGTGTTTTGTATAAAGTATAAATATAAGCATGTCACATTAAATGGATTTTAAAGATCTGAATGTGATACAAACACGACCCTTGATAGAGACACGTATGATATGTCATTCCAAAAGTCTTGGCCACACTATCTGAGAGCTCGTAAGTTTATCCTTTAGTTGTTTATATGAAAAATTGTCCATTAAATTCTGAGACTGTACTTGGAATACTAAATCAAGATGACATCTTGAAGATACATTGGCAAACCCTCTTTCTTTCTGTCCTTATTCCAGCTCTGGGTTGTGGTAAGACGTACGTATAGCATAAAATACGTACCGGCTACAGCGCATTCAAAATGCTTCAGTGCGTTTTATATTTAATCTTAAACATTATGATCATCTAACATCTTATTTCAATAGGCTGCAATGGTTAAAAGTCTCACAACGACTGGAGTGGCATTCTTTAGTGCTTCTATTTAAAATTCTACGCGATCGGCAACCTTCCTATCTTTTGCAACGTTTTAAGTTCCTAAGCGACCATCACAACCGTGACACTAGGTCTCGCGCAAACCTAATACTTTCTATTCCTCACCATAACTCATCCTTTTATTCGAAGTCCTATACAGTTTCTGTATCTCGTAAGTGGAACGGACTGCCAATTTCCATCAGAGACTCAACTTCATTACCTAGTTTTAAATCTATGCTTTACAGCTACCTCTTAGAGCAACACAACTAAGATATGTTTGAATAGTATTCTCTCAAATCGTCAATTTATATCAAATAAATACTAGCATCCCTTTAGCTGTCAATGTAAATTTAATTGTAAGTCGATAATGTTAGTTTATATAAATTCTCATGGTGCTCATGGAATTGCATTTATACCTATATTTTTCGTGTATGTGTGTGTGTGTGTGTGTGTGTGTATGTGGTTAGTGAACTTTAGATTATCTAAGTTCTGTAGTGTAGATAAGTTTTTGTTTTGTTTCCTCTCTTTTAGTTTTTGCTTTATTTTGTTTACATTTATGAATTTCGTTGTATTATAAATCTCTTCCATCTTATAGTAGTGTTTACCGAAACTGTTAATTACTCTCTTTGTATTCATGGTTCAGTGGTAGAAAAGGCCGTAAGGGCCTTAACTTCGCCATGTAAAACAAGACGTAAATAAATAATAAATAAATAAAAAAAACTATCAGGAGCCTCGGTTACGTGACCAGAGGATTTCGTGAGGTGAGGCAAATTTATGCTGGTTGTCTGGCCATTATATAGTCTTCACCGTAACTGTTTTCTTAGTCAAAATTGCATGTTCTTCCAACTGACATAGCTACTGGCATTTACCTCCCGAGAACGCTATATTTACAACTTAGTCTTTACTTTAACCCCTCATTAAAACTTCATACAACATACCTGTAACATTCAATTTTTTTATTGATGCCATCAAATGTCCAAGCCGATATCAAAATGACCTCATATAAATCACTAATACTTATGATTTTGCACTTCTGGACACTTTACGTTTCTTGGGTAATTAGCGCTATTTTACTTCGACACCGCCAAATAAAATCTCCACCATGCAATGTCCTTACTGGTATCGATAGTAAGAGTGCTTTTTAGGTAGAGCTCATTATACTCGAAGTTTTAGTTTTTTACCCAACATCAGTTTTATCACATAAACGTACAAATTTATAGATAATAAATAGATGGTCCGCGTTAAGACTTATCACAGATTAAAGTTATAATAGAGAATGTTATATCTTTTGTACAAGAGTTTGCTCCTAGATTATGTAAGGTATAAGGAGCAGTGCCACACCACATCAAGCAAGTGAGTGAGCAATAGATACCTGCCTCCAAGCAAGTCCAGGCGGTTGGTTGCTCCGTCCTAACCAGAGGAGAACAGGTTTGTAATTAGGTAGCACACCACTCACTCCAAGCAAATGAATGTGTAAGGGTCGTCGATAGAACACACCACCACAAGAAATGAGTACACAGGTAACAAAAGGAAGACACAATTTCAAGCGAGTCACAACGGGTTAGAGGGTAGGAGGCGACTACTCTTAGTGAAGAGTGATACAAAATGTAGAAGTGGTCCGTTTTTATAGTAGCCTCAAGGTGTTTTTCCTCTGAGTCCCTCCTATTGTGGCGTTTGCCGCAACCTTCGGCTCATATGATGAACTATAATTGTCTCCTGCTGTTTATTATTGACACTGTTTACGTCATCTATTATTCACTCTTGTTATGTATGAATACGACGTCCCTTAGACGCGGATCATTACAATAATGTATGATTGCCTGATGTAGTAAATTATTGTTAAGGAACAAGTAACATCACGTAACAGAAATATTCTCGTATAAATATGAACCAAATAAATACTATTAATTGATCGCTAAGTTAATTGATCGCTTGACTACAGAATAAAGTAAGAGTGAATTCATCACAAAACCAGACGTTTATGCACCATCGAACTTCTACTAAGATGAATTGATTATACGATTTGACGCAAATAACAACATACGTAAGATCCATCAAAATCATGCATGCAGAACGGTAGCTCGATGAGCGCTAGACTCCGGAAAGTGATAAGATGCACATAAACAGTACATGATAACGCGACTAAATAACACGAAAACAAAGAAAAGACAGATGAACGTATCTTATAACAATAAGAAATTTGAAACAATCTTCGACTGATATGAAAATTTCCGCAGTTAAAGAGCGACGAACTAAAGATTAAAAAGAACGTTGCCAAAACGTGGTCATATAATATCTTCGATTAAACAAAGAGTATGCCTTACGGCATTACAATGCTAGTCATATTTATGCATCAATCTGATGATGTTTTTTTGTGTGAGAATTGTAAATCTATGTTTAACAATATGATCTGATTGTTATTTGGATGGCTAACGAAACAACCGTTGAATTATAATTAATAAATTCACAGCCAAAGTCCGAAAGTGCTTTGTTAACACTAGGTTTAAAGGGCACAAAACAAATAGATTTATCCGGAAGTCTTTGAAATGTGTTTTTCCTCTGGAAATGGTTTTATAAGTTTCAATGGCAAAACATTGTTTAAACAAAATCACTGCTACATATAAAACAAAATGATAGCCATATATGGTCAAAGCTTGGTTAAATATGCTTCCATTAAGTTAAAATAAATAGCATTTAGCCATAAATACCGACTTTGTGTTACTTATGTTGGTTCAAATAATTTAAATTTCTACGTTTACTACCTTCAAACTTGAGGACCTCTAGGATACAAAACATGTCAAGAAAAATATCTAAAGAAGTCTGTTATATGGAGTATCAAATGAGAATATTTTTTCTAAATATTTTATTATCTGAACCACAAGGCATTTTGACAATTTTAAAGTACACACAGACCGATATCCAACGTAAGACTATTCTACGGTTTCCTGTATATTAGATTACGTTTTTGGCTTAACTATTCTAACTAATACGCAATCCTTTAAAATGCCTTTGCTTCCTGTGAGTTCAAGTCGATGGCGAAAGAGGAAAATACTCTTAATAATTGGATAACATTAAATACATTTTGTCAGTAGTAACAACACCATGTCTTATGCCCGTCCCGAGTCTAATAAAAAGTAAAGTAACTTTTGATGAAAGCTTCAAAAATTGCAAACAGTAATGATCCCTGCTATTATTTTACAGGTGACAGATATGATAAAATTGTGCGTGCTGTTTAAGAAGCAAAACGCGTGAGAGCGAATAAGGATTCGTTGTCAACTAAACAATATAGGGAACTGAAGTGAGGACATATGACAGCATAACTACTAGTGGATGTTACAGATTTATGAAGAAACTACTAATACAAAAGGAATTGATTCGTTTCAATATTGCCATAAGGCGCAATAAACAATGACCGCAATTAATAAGTAGGGGCGAATAAAACCAATGAATAACCGTTTTGAACTATTAATATATTGGGGTTATAATTAACATTATTACTACGCACTATTATTGTTATGAAAGAAATCGAGTGACTAAACTTATTATTTCTGTACCATTTAAGACCGTATGGCCTATAAAGTTTGATCAAACGATCTCTTGCATCTTCAGCTCTTCATGGTATAGAACATTTCGACTAATCTCTGGATATACTGAATGCCTGAATATGTAACACGTAATTTTCATGAATATTATCCTAGTTATTTCGTTTACGTTTTCTACAAAACAAGTAAAGTGTCAAGATTTTCTTAGAATAAAATTTGCAAAAAATAAAACAAACCTATGAAAAACGTTTCAATACTTTTTTTTTCTTTTTGTTTTTGTAATGCAAAAATGACTGCGATTTTGAACTCTAAGGATTTGATTTCTTCTGTAAATGTAAAATCACTCAAATTATTATCATTAGAATATGAGGAGTGGCCAAGTTCATTCGAAAAAGCATTTCATTTCATACATCGTTATACGGCAAACTTCATAAACCTTCAAATTTAAGTCCTTCCTTTCGGCCTTACAGGACACCAATGCTTGCTGAAGTCTACCTCCCAATTGCCATTGTTCTAGACTAAGGGAAGTATCGCAGTGCAGTATTTGAAGCTTAAAATAACTCATGCGTTAAACCTTAATGGCTTCTTGCCTTAATCAAACAAATAAAAATCGTGTTTAATGTTTTTCAGACAGGAATGATTATCATGTTTGGTCTTCAATGGATTTAGAATTGCTAAAATAATTTGTGAGATAAATACTTCATATCCAGTTTCGTTTAATTCCCAGTGAGACGTGCATTATAAACATATATTTTTTGTTACCCATTTTCACTGCCTCTAGATTTGAAAATGGGGCCGATTCGTTTAATAGTAACATTTTACTTGGCAAAAATACAGCGCCAGGATTTAAATGAACACCGGCAGACATATTAGGAGAAAGTTTATCTCCGGCAATAGAAGTCCATTCCTCGCGAAGCGCCGAAATGAGAAAATGTATCGACATCGGTCGATGTTGTCTAACATGTAATCGGCGTTCAAAAACGTCGCAAAGGTTTTGCATCAGAATCACATCAGATCTTTGTTCAAACCCCGCTCATGGTACGTAGTTGTTGTCAAACTACTCCACAATAGTTCCTGCAACATGCACAGGAGCTTGGTGGTAGTGAAGACACAATGGTCATTCCCTAAGCTCTGTTCGATAGTGACCATGAGGAAACTTCTTAAAATGCCGACGTAACCTTGTGCGTGACATTGCCTGGTTAAACGACAAGGATAGAAACCCAAATGTGCCTTACACATGATTAAACTCTAACTCCACTAGCAACGAATTTCGCAGTCAACACTATGCCGTGGTGCAGGTGGGATCATTCCCTTACCATTGAGTCACCGCAGTAAAAAACCTTGACTCAGCGGTTTTCCACTTTTGTGTGGTCAAGTTGTTATGCTTCTTGCACGACGCAAGGCACATTTAGGTATTTGCCTGTGTAATGTCTAGTTTATAAGCTGCTGCTGGGACATAGATACTAAGTTTACGCACCTCACGCCAAATAGTCATGATGTTTATATAAAATCCCGGTGCAGTTTGAATACCTGATGAAAGAAATTGACTGACGATTACGCTGTACAGTCCTCTCTAACACTAGATTGTCTCGAGTTTAACACTGGAGGTAGGCTCACTCTCTTTGGCTGTACATGTCTCTTCACGTTTCTAATTCACGACAAAATCGTAAAGTATAAAGCTCAGAAGTGTGATGATCTGAGGCAGAGGCTTCGTACACAAGTAGCAGCCGATTATTTGACCACATTGAATGTCAGTAAATTACTCACACAGTCCCATTATGCTGTTTGATAACTACTAAGTTTGATTACCGTTTGTTTACGAGGTAGATGGCCATATTTTTTTTTTTAGGTACGTCCGGCTCCTCCTAATATAGTTTTAAATTTGTTGTCAGTAAATTTGATAGATTCGAATGACACCAAATTACAAGTATCGACTCTATGCTTCGACACTCCCACGTTCTTGCGTCTTAACATTGAAAACACACACATATATTGCATTGACGGCAATGAAGTTCTTGAGCTCGCATGTACAAATACACAAAATGATATGCAAAAAATTACCGGAAACTATTTTATAAACAATTTGAGGATTATTTAATATCATTACCTTGCTTTAATATGAATATACATTTTAACCAATATAATTAACTGTCATTTTTGCATATATTTACATATAGATAAGGTATATTGAAATACCTACTAGTAGTACTCGAATACCAAATAGTTATCATTTTACTTTTATTTTAGTAAAGCTCTCATGTATACAATATTACTATTAATACGTTTATTGGTTAACATGGCCATGTATAGAATATAATGTTAATTCTTAACTATGTCTCTACACAATTCGTTAAACTACTTACGGTGCCCTGTATTGAAGCTGAGAAATAAAATTATGTTCATCACAAGCCTGGTAACACTTGCAGTGTTTCTTTTGGTAAAGCATTCCTTAAAATAAAGAATAAAAAGTTTTGTAAGTAAATGCGCTTGTGTATATCTCGCTGTACCTATTAATTACAACATTACATCTTACAATTTGCAACTCAAATTATGTAATAAACAACAAACAAATGCGTATTCGCTTTCATTGTTCGAATGAAAAGCAATTTTTAAGATTATAGATATGTTCTCGGGATATCAGCCAGGTGAAGTCTCACGATAGAGCCGACGTTTCAAGTACAGACATTGTTCTCATCTTCAGGGCAAGTGTACTGAGACCAGTTCAGGTGTACTATATATAGTAACGATAGGGGCGGACCTTAAGAATCCGTGTCTCTGATTGGTTTTCCTATAGCTTGAGGCTGGTTGGTCGTTTTCATGCATGCTTTCTTTATGACTAGTGTCCAAGTCTGACTAAGTTGAAATCCTGTATCTCTGTTGACATTATTAGGTTCTTGTAGTATGGCAAGAGATTCTTTTATAATCCTATCCCAGTAATTGGAGCTCTTTGAGATAATTTTAGTGTCAGAAAATAAAATTGTATGTCCTTCTGTTATGCTGTGTTCTGCCAGGCCTGATTTCTCCGGATAAAATAGCTTGATGTATCTTTCATGCTCCTTGCATCGATGTTCTACTGTTCGTCCTGTTTGTCGTATGTATGTTTTTCCGCATTCACAAGGGATGCAGTATACTCCTGCTGTATTAAAACCCAAGTTGTCTTTAACTGGACGAAGTAGGTTTCTGATTTTTGACGGCGGTCTATGAATAGTTTTGATGTTGTGTCTTAAGATTCTTGCAAGCTTTCCAGAAAGTTTACCAGTGTAGGGCAGGACTGCAATATTGACTGGATCTTCAGTTTCTGGGGTGGTCTTCTTCTTGCTGGAAAAGGTCCTTTTTAGGGCCAAACGAATGTCATCTTTCTTGTATCCATTCTGCAGTAAGGTCTTCTTGAGATGTTCTAGTTCACTAGGGAGGCTTTCTTGGTCTGAGATGGCTTTTGCTCTAAGTGCAAGTGTGCTGATGACTGTATTGCGCTGCGATTTATGATGAAAACTGTTTCCATTTAGATAAAGGTTGGTATGGGTAGGCTTCCTATAAACACTGTGGCCCAGACTTCCATCAGACTTGCGACGAATGAGGATGTCTAGAAATGGTATGCAACCCTCCGTTTCTGTGTCCATGGTGAACTTAATGTTGCTGTGTTGATTGTTGAGAAATTCAAGGAACGACGAACGAACATTTCTACCATGTGGCCAAATGACAAATGTATCATCGACGTATCTGTAAAAACATGATGGTTTTAATGGTGCTGATTCTAGTGCTTTGTGCTCGAAACTCTCCATGAAAAAATTGCCACTGCTGGTGAGAGAGGTGAAACCACGAAGTGTTCTGCAGGATGCGCTTAGCTGCCGTCCTGATTTTAGGATCTTGTCATCCAGGGGTTTGGACGCCCACTGCGGGGTTCATCTCCTCCCGAACTGAATTTTTGGAACTAATACCTGGCGGTGCGTTTATTCACAACATTCTCCACAAAGGCTTGACGTATTCGGCGACTTAATTCGGCTGCGAACAAAACTACCTTAAAATTTTAAACAGAAAACCTCGAACGAGCTGCTTCGACATCTCAATTTCTATTCGTCACTACCTGAGCTGCGACTGTTATGAGTGATCAAATTCCCTGTCTTTTTCACGGTCAATGTTCCCCACTCCGACTCCGATCGGTTTTCTTCCAGAGCCTGAGGCACTTATTTCAGTATTAGTGTCACGTCATCCCATGCGATGTCAAAAGCGACAAGAACTTTTTTGTTACCTTGTACTTCTTTAGTGAGAAAGATATGCATGCATCTTCACAGTTCCAGAGTGTAGTTCGTACTGATTGTCACAAGGAGTCGATATAAATCCTATAATTGACTGTACAGGTGATTGAGTTATAATCTAGAAAATTATATTAAATAGTATAACATAAAATAACAGCATGGTTGAAATAAAATAATTTTGGTTTCAAGAAATTGTCAAATTTTAACGATACCTCCTTTTCAAGGGATCTGCTGAACCCAATGGATACCAATAAATATCTTGGAAACTGAATCTGAATGTTTGTTTGCCAGGCTTAAATTCTATTTATAAAATACCAAGATGGGGGAAATAAATAAGATTATTTTTAAGAAATCGTCAAATTTTAACGATAGTCTTCTTCTTAGGGGCCCCGTAATGTCCATATGACCACATACGAGTCTTCGGAAAATTGAATATGTATGCATGCTTACCAAGCTTTAAACAAGGATTCAAATCTTCTATAAAATAAAATAACAACATACTGGAAATAAAATAGTTTTTTGAAGAAATCGTCAAATCTTAACCATGTGCGCCTTTCTAGAGGCGCTAGTTTTGCCAACTAGCCATCTATAAATTTCTTGAAAATTTAAACTGAATATACGTTTATCTGGTTTAAATCTGCTTATTAAGCACCAAGATGGAGGGGAAAATACAGTTTATTTTCAAGAATGCCCTACCTCCAACTTTTTTAAGGGATCCACGATTTGACACTCTGATACAGACTGGTTATATTGCGACAATGTCAATTATGCCATACAAGACAGCGTGTTCAAGAACAATACAAATCTCGCTCCTTTTGACATGGCTAGAGGTGAATTTGACCAGAACAATATAAGTTTAGGACTTTATAAAACATAAACCTTTCAGATCAGTAGAACTAACTACTTAGCAGATACAATAGCTATACATATAGCATGAGAACCCAACCAGGTAATACATTTTGCTCATCAGTTATATCCTTCATCCTATTCCGCTCTTTTTTGCATTATAAAATGGGACCAACTATCTCATTTAAGCCAAAAATCGTCCTCGGTTTCCAATGCTTTATTACAGTTACCCTCATCTATTTCTTCAACTGGCTACAACGATCAATCACAAACAACCACTTACGCTAAAAAATTCACCACCTTGTACCCCTCGTAAAATAAAAAAAGAAACTCCGAAAAGAACATCCAGCCGCATCAAGCGGATACCCACAAGAATAAGAGATATGGATTTTTATGCCAGTTAAAAAGACCAAAAAATCACAAAAAGTAATTTCAAATCCATCAGCCGATGAACCTACCGCTCATTATTCCTCCCACGCTAAACATGTGCTCCCTTTCAACCGCAACATACTAGTATAAAGATATTGGGAAACAAATCAGGATCTGACTATCATACACTAAAACGTACAATCAGTAAGGAACAAACAAATAGAAATAGAACTTATTATCAATTGTGTTGAAACCAGTAGCATGTGTTTCTCTGAGCATTGGCTTCACGAGGATGAGAAAATTATTTTTCTGGTTATAAGGTTATCTCTATATATTACAGAAATTGTATGAATAATGACGGTGTGTGTGTGTATATATATTAGCTAAAGATACATTAGATGCTACTGAATTACATTTAAGAAAATTTGTACACACATTTTGAATTTGCATCATTAGAAATTCACAATAATAACATGAATGCTGCTATCATTTTAATCTATAGGACGCCTCATGCAAATGTTAACATATTTTTATATAATTTAGACATTCTTCTTAATGCAATCCTTAAGAAATACAGCACAATTATAATATGTCAAGATTTTAACATTGATGTATCTACTAACTCTTCGAACACGCAAAATTTTAAATCATTACTAAAATCATATAATCTCGTCGCTACTATTACTCAGCCAACACATATAGCCAAAACTTCAAAACGTGTTATTGATAATATATTAACAAATCATCCACGTGATAGCTTTAAATCATCAGTGTTAGATCTAGGTTTAATTATCACTTAGGTCAGATTATAGTTCTGAGGGAATTTTTCCATGAAAAATTATTTCACAATACTTCCATTACGAAACGACACTCTAATGATTCAAACATAGAAGAACTCGTGCATTTATTGGAACTGGAAGATTGGAACTTGGAAAATCAGAATAAAAGTACAATAGATCTCACTTTCAAGAATTTCATCGCCAAATTTAAATTATATTTTGAAGCTTCCTTTCCTAAAAAACTAAGAAAGATTATTAGTAACTGTAAAAAAAAAACTTGGTTTACGGTAGGTATGATTACATCATGTAATAGGTTAAAACAACTTCATACAGACAGTAAAAGTAACACTCAGGAGAAATTTAGTAAATATTATGCGAGGTACAAGAAATTGTATAAAATCATTCTCGCTGAAGCAAAGAAAACGAATTACAACAAATTAATAAAAAAAACGCTTCAAACCAAAATAAAATTACCTGGGAAATTATAAAAGGTGAATCTCGAAATATTGACAAATCAAAAAAAATATATCGAATTAATAAATTGAAGTAATAAAAGTATTAATGATCCCAAAAACGTTGCAGAATATTTCAACTATTATTTCTGTAACATTGGAATGTGCAAAGTCGCTGATGCATCAGACCGGCTAATTGAGGACAATAAATAAGGCATTCCATTTAATCCTGTACTTTGTTTCTAACGCCCACTACTCCTCATGCGGTCCTAGGAGTAATTAGGAAGCTCAAGAATACCACATCTTGTGGGAAAAAAATCTGCACATATTAAGGCACAGCATTTAGAGCATATCATAAATGAATCATTTAAACAAGGCATATTTTCACAGTATCTAAAAACAACCATTGTTAAACCTCTATTTAAAAAAGGAAATTAAAGATGTTAAATATTACCGTCCGATATCTCTACCTTCCACTTTCTCAAAAATATTTGAAACCGTGATCTGTGATTGAATTAAAAAATCATATTTCGCGTGACATCGTCATATCTCGATCACAACATGGCTTTCTTCGTGGAAAATCAACTCTAACCGCACTCTCAGATTTTCTTCAGGACAGTATAAATCGGCTAGATAGGAAGGAAAACTCTTTTGGTATTTTTGTGATCTAAGAAAAGCTTTTGATAGTGTTGACCACAAAATATTACTAAGGAAATTGTATCGTTATGGTATACGCGGAAATCCCCTATCGTGGCTAGAATCTTATTTACTGAACAGAACACAGATAGTAGAAATTAGTCACATTGACGAAAGAACGGGTTTAATTGTGAAAACTGTACTTATCAAGTCCGACATGATAAATCTCCAACAACAGATAGACACAACGGTATCTCAATTGGAAACCTGGTTAGAAAATAATAAACTAAAATTAAACAGTGAAAGGACGAAATGCATAAATTTCCACAATAAACGACAAAAGATCAGCTGCACCCCAAGATTAAGTATAATGAATAAAGAAATTACATGTTCTAAATCTACAAAATTCCTTGGTGTGACAATAGACGAGGAATTAAACTGGAAAGAGCACGTGGAAACATTATGCAGTAAACTCTCTTCAACCATCTTTGTAATTAGATCGTTGGTACCTATTGTTGAATTGAATTGAATTTATTTTAAGGCCCTTAGGCAACTATGGCTCAGGCCTGGTACCTATTGTAAATAAGAATACTATATTAACCGTCTATCACGCCATATTTGAATCACAACTACGATATGGAGTGGCATTTTGGGGCTAGTCTCCAAATAGGCAGAAACCGCTTCTATGTCAGAAGCAAGCATTAAGAGCAATAACCGGTAAACCTAGAAGAACATCATGTAAAAGACTATTTTGCAAATTAAATATATTAACTCTTCCCTCACTATACGTATATGAAGTCCTTCTTATGTTGTATAATAACAAAGAACATTTAAACAAAACTGCGGTAAACACAATCATTATACCAGACATAATCAAGTCTTATTCCTGCCGGATCACAAAACAGCCAATTACTCGAAATCACAATATTATATGGGCATTAAATTATTTAATAAGTTACCGCTAAATATTAAACATGCGAAAGACAAAAACATTTTAAAAACTATTTTAAGAAAACTACGTGTGGAACAATGTTTATACAGTGTGGAAGAGTTTTTAGAAACATGAATAAGCTAAAGAGAAAGTGAGTGGTAGTATTGATATTGTATTCTTTGGAATGTATCTTAATATATATATAATTCTATATTCACTGTTGTACTATAAACAATTGTAGCTTTATAATAGCGTTGTGGTATTTTTTGTAAATGTATTATTTCTATCTTGTATTTCGTGTGTATGTATTGACAATATCCTGGTTTACTATTTTCATTGTATGTATGTATGTGTGCTGCCTTGTGTAATTGTTTTGTTTTCTTACTCTTAATGGCATAACACCACCCCAATAATTTAACCTAGTAATTTAGATATTGTGTTCTTTGAGAATGTATCTTGTATATATTATTCTGTATTCACTCTCAAGTAGTATCAAATAAGTGAACCGCATTTAATTTCCACATTGTATATCTTTGTTGAATTCTTTGTAATTGTATTTCGTTCCTATATTGTGTTTTGTGTGTATGTATTGTAAAAGTCAATATTGGGTAAAATATTGTCAATAATACGTTAAGAGTGTGTAAAACTGTGGGCTGTATGGATATGTTGCTTTGTATTTTTGTTACTGTTAATGTCATAACATCACCCAGAAAAAAATAAAATGACATTTCCGATCATATATATGTGTGTATTAATATATTTATGCATGTGTGTGTATGTATTATATATGTTTCTGAACTGACATGTTCTATACCAGTTTCCAATTTGCATGTACCTGGTCAAATGAACGGAAATAAATCAAATCATTGCTTATAAACAGCACTAGCCATGTTTACTATTTGTGACTTAGTTTCAATCTTCACGCTACGCTACAACAATGTAACTCCCACTTCACTAGATTAATTATTATTTGAATTTGAATTATGACTTTTAGGCAGCTAAGGCTCAGGCCGGGAGAAGCGATGGGAAAGGATTAAACAAGATGTCGGCCAGGGCCTGTGGTGAAGGTGCCATCCCGACATTTGCCTGGTGTGACAGGAAAATTCTGGAAAAACCTCAGTCAGGATGGTCGGTCGCTGAGATTGAACCTGCCAGCGCTCTGCCACAACTACGGTGACTTGGTATTAATTATTATTATTATTACAGAAACCCTATAATCCCGTGAACATTTAAACTAACTTGCATAATCGCATAGATAACTTATTTATTCCAAGTAGGACCCCAACTTCGGAACCGTATCCGTCTATTGTATTGTACGATTGAATAATTAACTAAATATTTTAATCGTTGCATGGTAACAACATTCAACACAAGAACATTTTAAGTGAATTAGGAATAAGAAATTATAGGTTGAAAAGATAACTAAGTGAACTGATGTTTCAAGATGTAGGGTTTACATCATCGGAAGCAAAAGGCATACACGGATAGAAGAGAAGTGAAAAGGCTGGTAAGAAAAAATGAAGGTCAACATACAGCTTAGACATCTTACTACAATAAATATTGGAGAATCAAGCGCAATCACAACACTACTGAGATAACATATCATCATCATATTCAGCCGTTTTCTATCCATTGCTGGACGAAGGCCTTCCCTTTTCTTTCCACATATAACGGTTGGCTGATATCCGCATCCATGTAGCTCCTGAGAAACGCTTGATTTCATCTACCCATCTAGTTAATCACCAATAGCGTGATGCAATTCATATTAACTATTAATTTCATTTAACAAGCAAACCGACTATGCTGTATAAGTGTAGAACTTAGCACATTAAAGTACATAAGGCTGAGTGTTTCAATGTTTATATAAGGGTTCTGGGTCTTTCAACAGCATATTTCGACAAGTTGTGGTTGCTCGACTGATTCCCTTTATATTTCCTACATTGAATCCCTTATACAAGCGAAGCTGAATTTTTTTTAAAAATTTCTAATTGCTTATAGTTCAGGTTATACATGGTGTTCAAACATTGATATTGATTTGATATACTGCAAAATGTTGTTGAATATAGCGAATCATAAAGTTATACGTATTTCACAAACTAGTTGAGATATTTGAATAATTCAAAAACATTTAAAATATAGACAGTTCAGAAAATGTTTAAAGCTATATCCTTAAGTTCTAGCCTCCTCAAAACGACTATTGGACAGTGTGGTTTAAACAACTGCAAAATATAGGTGAAATTTTCATTTTTAGATCTCTTTTCCTGTTTGAATGGAAATAAATAGTAAGTCGTTTACTTTGTTATTATTATCTACTACTGTTACTGTATTGTGCTTGACAGAGAAAGAATTAACTTTTTACGTAATTTCTTTTTCTTTATATTAAGACTTCAATTTCATAAAAACTCAAATTTTTGAAAATTTTAGAGGTTTTTCTAAGTCAAAAAGGGAAAGGTAGTACATGAATAAAGTTTCGTATAGGAGTTCCTTTGTTTATATTCTAAAACCCCTGAAAGTTTAATTCCGTTATTCAAGCCCTTCTATGAAATACAACTTCTTATATTTGCTTTAAAAGCTATAGTCGTACCAATACAAATTTTCATTCAAAAATGAGGCTGTTGTTAGAAATATTGTATTCTATCAACGTAATCATTTAAATGACGTGCCTTCAGCACAGATATATTATGTTTTACGTTCTTTGTTGGTGCACAGAGCTAATTTAACTGTCTTCTATCTGCTACCTACAGGACCGTCCGAAAAGTTGTCTTCGTCTGAGGCGAGGTTCATAAAATCTCACTTACAGTTGGATTCTGGGGGTCCAACTGCAACGAGCGTCTTGGGCAGAGAAGTCATCTTCCCGCTACGAAAATAATTCAGTTCTTATCCATGGACTAAATGAAGACCTTCTTAACGTTTTCACTGTGTACAAAATTTAGTTGTATGACTCGAAACGACGTATCTTCTCTGGTAGAAGGTTACATACGTTGTGCTTTGATGAACATATTTATGCGTGTGAAGTGAAGGAAGTCTGTTCAAATGAATGTGAAGTTCTTATCCAACAATCTCTCATTTCGCCCGTACCCAATGCACATGACCGGTTAACAATATATTGTATTACGTAGTTCGTTGTAATCGAAAATGCGCGTTTTTTTTTTCCTTCGGAAAACTTGGTTTTCACAATTTGACTTTTCGATTTGTGGGTGTAATTTAGTGTGTCTATATGTCATGAAAAATTAATTAAATTTTGTTATTATTGACGAAAAAACTGAGTTTCAATTCATGAATTCAATCAGATAAAACTTATTTTTTTTTAGCTTTTTTTAATGGTACACTTGCCAATTGCCCAAATGTGCAGAAAATATTCTGATACATTTGAAGCATGTTTGATATAATGGATTTTTAATATTATAGCAGGTTGTGTTATATTTCGGATATCAAGAAATATCCGTTCGCTCACCGTTATTTAGGGAACCCATATCTTGTAAGTTCGACTATAGCAATTCCGTTCTCCCAATAATTTTGAAATTGCAGACACCGTGTAATGGAATCCCACGCTTTTGTTTTGAAAATTATCACAGAAGCAAAGTCTTCTCTTCCTCAAAAAGGAAACTTACGAGTTATTCACTACGACTAATAACTTGCTGTCGACCAGGTAGCCGTGCTGTATAAGGAGGTAGGTCAGCGACTAGGAGGTCACGGGTTCGAATCTCGCTAGAGGCATGGATGTTTGTGTATTTTAACTAGGTGTAAAAGGGCCGAATCGTTACGAACCGGAATCAAAAGTTAGTAGGTTGGCGCATACAAAATAACGTTTACCGGAAGCTTTTAATAACTTGTTGGGGGCCTGCTGTCTCTGATTATTCCTTGGTTGTCTCTTACTATTATGCCACTTGATAGCCTTGGATCATTCCATGACCTCTGAAATAACTTATTGGGTCCTAGAGTCACTCATTGTGGCCTTTTGTCACTCCTTTGTCAATGTAAAATGAGTGACAGAAGGTCCTAAATGAGTTCCCCAGGCGTAAAACAGTACACAAAGGGGCATTGAGGACATGAGGTGCTACTCTCGTCTATACATTTCACATGTTTAGCGCACGTAGTCATGGATTCAATTTCTGCTGAGGTGAATAGTGAGGTGTCAAAACCGTACTAAAACAGATTTTCCCATTCCGGTAATAGACATCCTCTGCTTTGTGTAACAGATCTAATTTATAGTTGATTCGACTATTAATATGCTTGAAACAAAGACATGTCGTAATACGTAATAGTACATAACAACAAAGATATTCGTTATTATAATGTCTTGAATAAAGAACGAAAACACTTTCCTTAATAACTTCCTTAACAGAATGCATGTAAGAGTATGGAACTTATTCAACGTCGTGTCAGAAATATCAGATGAAACCAATGGCGAGCGAATAATATTCAGTGGCATTACAACGTACTATAATAATTTATTCCCACGTAAGTGAAATGATTCCCGCCCTTAAGAAAATCTTATTTTACAACTTTTCCCTTCCAGTGTCCATTACTTGGTACACTGTCCATTACTGGTGCGTTTACATTACTGAGTATCGCAAAATTCGATATAGATGGAGCAAAAATGTTTTACGTTGATTTGACTTAGAGTGACAAGTGTTTTATTCAATAACGTATTGGGAGAAATCGTATTATAATTTACCAGGATATGTTTTCAAAAATTATGTGTAATATCTAACTTGAAAATATAAAACATCCTTGTAAATAAATTATATATTGATTTTACGGTTTAGTTATGTATTATTAATTAATTTTCAATTGTAAACTCTCTCATATAGACACAGCAATAATTACTCTACGAAGTCCTTCATTAATGTTTGAAAAAAAAATGTTTCTGAATATAAAGAATTAATACGAAGCAACATTTTTATTGTTTACGCAGTAGCTTTCTTGCGACCTTGAGGTAGAGACCTGCACGGGCCGGGCTTGAGCGGGTCAGCTCCACTATCGCTTTCTCTTCAGGTCGGGCCGATTAATTGTACTTCTTTAAAGTAGTTCAATAATTATTGTATTTCGTTAAACGATATTAACATGTTTACAACAATAATCGAACAACTCTTATTTGAGTCCTTCCGAGTGCTGAGAAGTTGCTAGTACTTCTTAACCCCATCGAGAAAACAAATTTCCTTATCACGTAAGCTTCACTGTGTTACTGGCTGTAATTAGCACAGAACAATAAATGAGCTCCATGTTTTTGTGCTGGAACTGTGGGAGAGACCAAGTGCCAAAATTATCTCGTCCGAAATGGTTAATAAAGAACTTGTACTCTACAGACTACAAGGTTAGGCTCTATATTTTAAGAAATGCAGATCACGACATGGCACAACATTCAAGTTCACTTTATGGTTCGCAAAATATGTAAAATTGAATTCAAAATTTTAAGTTATTTAGGTAACCTTGGGCCAGGCCGTCAAAATATGTGTAATTTACGGGTGAAATGCAACATTTCCAATGTGCGAAGTGTTGAAGTACAAGCTATAATCAAAGTTCGAGTCATGGAGGTGTGAAATGAGAGTGAAAGTAACTAGCGAATATTTATTTTCTTGTGCGTTGAGAGCAAGCACATGCAGTATGCTCTAAATGGTGTACATCGCGTATAATGAAATAATAATACTCGACTTGACATTAACTAACCCCTTTTCGCTCGAAAAGTGCATGCAATTCATAACACAAAGTGTCGCCATAAATATTCCTGTGCAGATGCAATGTTTATTATCCGTTGATCAACTCGAATCTATATTTAATGAAATTATGATGACACTGTTTCTCTTAACACTTTTTGGATTGCTCGTAGTTGGTAGGTGTTTATAGAGCTGCCTGAGATAATTATTCGTAAGGAACTATATAAATGCTTCAGAAGCTGCGGGATATAAAGTAAAGTTTATGCCCACATTCTTATTGATGACACCGAGAATACCATATTTACGTGACCAATGTGGCTGCAATTACCAAAACTATCACATGTAACTGTCCAGTATGGTCTGATAAATGCAATTGTACGTATCGAATTATTTATGGTGCTAAAACATAATTATTGTTAATTACAGTCATGTTGGCGAGTAGATTTATTTATTTATTTATTAGAAGTTGCACGAATACAGCAAACGCTATTTTACACCGTTCTTGTAACATACAATAAACATTAACAACAACAATAAAAAATAATATAACAACAAAGACTTATGCAATAGGAAATATCATTTTTTTTCATTAATTCATTTATTCTAGATTCATATAACAAGCCTTTAAAAATTTACTTTTACTGAAGCAGAAATCTGGTGGCAAAGGAAGAGTATTGTAAAAATGAGATAGTCTATATACAAGAGATCGCTGGACCAAACACAATCTCGGTTTTGAGAGGTAGAAGTGATGTTGTGAACGAGAATTTCGTCTGGGGATCACTTCCGTCTCGGCCAGTAACAACATGTAGCCATGCTTGTCTTGATCAGCGCGTGATAGACGTAACCTTGTTTGTCGGTTACTGGAACTACGATGAACATAGTTGCAATAACCCTTCCAAGGTTACATCTACCAAGTAGGACCAAGTAAATAGGTTACGCCAGCTGATTTACTTATCTGCAGTAAATGATTAGCACAGTTAAAGTAACTTAGAAACTCGGTTGCCTTAACCCAGTAAGTTAATCGCTGCAACCGATTGCTAGGTTAAAAAAAACTGAATGCCGTTAGTTATCATAACCCTTCACATTAACTTATGCGCAGGGTTAAATCAACCTACTAGATTTAACCTTTTCAGTTGGGTTGATGTAGCCTTGCACTTATTAAACTCTATAGTTACCAAACCACTCGGTTAGATCAACATTTTTGGGGTTACTAGTAACCCTTTATTTTTTTCCGTGTGGAAAACAAGTCTCAGTTTAACACTTCATTTCACGAAACAAAATAAACGCGTTAATTTGAGGTATTCAGGATGAGGAGGAGGAGTTTAATGGAGGTAGAGCAAAATTTTGGGTGTTTATTTTAAGTGTCAAGAAATAAAATACATGTTTATAAAAATCTGTTATATTTACTTGATTGGTCCTCGGTAGGGGGTATCACAACTTTCGTGACGAAAGCGCCGACGTGCGAACCGATTTGTCTTCAAAAAACGTAATTTGGGAGAGATAACTTTATTGAAATGTATGTGCGCGGGTTGCGGACCACAGTTTGTAATTATTTGTACAATCGCGGGACGCTCTTGTACCTATGTGTATTACCAGACTGATGGTCATGTGACGACAAAGTATCTCCAGCACGTACAAAGGTGAGAAAACGGTATCCAGTACTATTTCCGCAAGTCCCCTATCTGCTCCTCTTGTTTGAAGATGTGCACTGAAATTCACGAAAGGTCGTCATGAAAATGCACAAGGTCCGTTCCTTGGTATTCCAACACAATGATAACGGATAATTGTTTGTTTGAGAGCTTTATTACACCACAATGCTGTTCTTCCTTTTTCAGATGCACTTTAATGACATGTGGTACAGTCACATTAATAACAAAATACAGTTTGTAGCGTTACTGAACACGTACAGACTTCACAACGTACTCCAATCTCCGTGACAAATAACGCTTATGTAGCATGCGGGACCTTAAATCATGTCTAGCTAAAAGTTTTTTACAATACTTTATTTAATACAGTACCAAATATGTCCAGTCAAAGTATGGTTGGGTTAGAAAATAATATAAAAATACCCTGTGCTAATTGGGAATACGCGTACATGCACAGAAAATTATTAAACAGCACAATATTAAACAACACAGGCAGAAAACTGAATGAGCATGCTTACAACAACTACTACTACGTTCCCACAAGTGAATGAAATGTCTTACCATTCAATAATATTTTAACGAAATATCGCATTCTCATACAAAGCATTTTTTTCCTTTCTAAAATGCTATTACTTCCGTAAAACATTAGATTTAACTTCTTCGTAAATAAGTATATTACTCCGATGAAGTACTAATGCATATAATACTTACTATACTGTGTCTGCACACAAGCTTCCTTAGAATTATAGTTTGCCACTAACGAGATCTAAAATAATCTTCGAGAGCAACATGGAAGACTTTGACCTTCTGTGTCAATTGCTGTATGAAAAAAATAAACTTTTTTTTCTGACACGTCCTAGTTAGGGCGATTGCTCTCTATAGTTCTACTGTGTATTACAACACTTATTTCTCTCGAGGATCATTGGTTATATTTCAAAATAAGTAATAAGATGCCATCGAGTACACCCTGGCTTCTTAACTGCGACGATGACCTCAACTTATAATATAATAGAAGTCACAACTTACTATTGGATCCAGCGCAATTCTTACGTAGCCACACACATTTTTTTTTACTAAAATCTATCACATGCGTAAAGCACCCTACTCTACACATGCAGAATACATTATCAGATGCAAAACTTACAATATTCTATATCGTGCACGTTTTCTGTTCAACATTGGTTACTACTGAAATGACAGGTCATCTTACACGTTTGGTTTAAAATCTTAACCACAGTAGAGAATTAACTGCACACTGCTACTATGTTTCAATATTTTCACTATTGTGGTTGCGTTTGTAGCCGTGCAAATAGATAATATTATTTCCAAAAAAGTTATATGAATGCATTCATTGGCCACCACTCACCTTAGATAGCTTTCTTTTAATAACGAAATGGTACCATAACGCACGCCAAGTAGTACTTAATATATTTGATCACTTGCCAACAGACTGAAATGTTGCCACCGTGATAACATTACAACGATCAAAACCAGTTCACTGTACTGATACTTTAAATGCTGTACAAAGCTACTATGCATAAGTCAACAATCTTGTAAAACACACGCTTTATTTTCACGGATACTGTATTCTACCTGTTATCTTGCCGCAATAAAAATAAAGTGATCTACTTACAATAGCGTTCCTCCAGCCACGTAGCGAAAGTAATTACTCACCACTTCACAACCCGCCGTAATACGGGACTTTTAAATCTTGAATTTTCCTATTGTGTCTTTCCGTACATCACTATTTCTACATGTATTTTCTCCTATACAGGTTAAGTTGCAGTAAAATGTGTAAATTTCTTGCTGCTCAGCAATATTACATAATTTCTTAACAATTTATGTTGGCTGAGCACAGGACTCACTTGTTTGTAAGATACTTCTAGTTCCTTCTAAGGCAACAAGTTGCCACTTCCGCTACATCACTGAAACCTCGTGACGTCATCACTTAGACTAACAGAAGATAGCCTCATCTCCCAACAACGACAAAGTGATCAGTCGTCATCACCGGGAGTGAGTGACTTACTGATTCGACGTAGTCGGTGTCTGTTCGTCACCACGGGGAGTGAGTCAATACAAAAAAATAATATAAACGGCGTACCAGGTTACATTATTAAGTTTTGTGACTATCAGTGTTTTTTTAAAATTAAACATTCATTAATTCTGCGAGTTATTTATTTAAAATTCCGTACAGATATTCAAACCAAAGGCCTCAGAAAAGTGCAAACTGTTATTAATTTCGGTGTTCATTTGAATCTTCTCATAAAATATTTTTTTTTATTACTTTGTAATGAGACATGGGATGATGATACTTTCAACATGAAATTCATCAAAGCTATATTTTCAAAACAATGTTTGAACTGTTTACTTCAGGTCAATGACTAATTTGTGCCTAGAATTATAGTTTTATAAAACAATATAGATTATTATAAAGTATCGTAGTTATTTTGTATATTTCATAAATGTTTTAAGTGTATAAATATTTTGTACTCATTTCTAACATACGATAGCGGATAGCGTACAGTAGTCTTGAACAGGATAGGTCAAGTAGATTAGGCTGCCTACTAGGCTTAAGTAATACATGTGTGACTTTATTATTGTATTTTTCTATCGCTTTGTTCATGTACAAAATTTGATACAAAAAGCTGCATTTAATCTTGATATTAATATTCGTACGTGTATTATTATTTTAAATACTTTATATCTAAATTAAAACTTGTCACCTACGTTCAAGTGCTTTGCAATTGCACCTAATTGAGTAGAATGCGGAAAGTAAAAAAACACTGTTTTATTAAAAAACTGGGTATTTATATTTTGCGTATGTATACATATTTATAAATAACTGGGTGTTTTACATCACTGATTGTGCAGTGAAATAAATTTTGATATTGTAGTCCCTAAAATATTAATTTCAAATGATGTTTAATAAATTGAGTTTATAAATAGAAACACTTTCCATTTATGCGATAAAATAATAAATTTCACTAATTTATGAATAATATTATATTTAAAAATGATCTTTGGAATATTTTAATTTCGTACTCGACACGGGAATTTTAGTCACTAAAACAGTCTAGAGCCTTGGCAACCCTGTTCGCAGAATATATCTAGCACCTCAGTCTCTAGCTGACCGAGAGTTTGCCTCTCTGCTTGTTTTGAATGACATTCTGACAGACTCGGAGTCGGATACAGTATAATTTACTTTACTTTTAGTGAAACTACAGTCATTGAACTTATTATTTGAGCTTAATGTGTTACAAAAATGGTAAAGAAAAAGGACACAACATAGAAGTTTTTCAGTGATAAAGATACAGGTATTGTGTGTAAATACTCTACTAAAGAGTACAATCATTCTAATGTCAACAAAATGACAAAGATATCAAAAAATGCGTGAAATGTCCTGAAGAAAATTCTGAGTAGGTCTACTGAAATGACTCTAAATAATTCAATGAAGAAACAACTGAAGTAAGTGAAACCACTACGAACAGCAAAAGGCATTCCACGTAGAGGTGTCTCCTGTATCAGAAGCACCAGGGTCACATTCCAGTAGTAGCCAAAGGACTTCCACTTCCATATTATCAAAGTATATGACCACATCTAAAATTTCTGGGTCTGGGTGTAATCACATGGCAATAATGCTTTGACCTTCACTCGATCTTCAACTTCAACCACATGTTTGCATGGAAGTGAAGGATCCCTACTGGCTTTTCATAACCACAAGGACTCTTAGTTAAATGCATGTATGCCAATATTTATGTAGTTTCGTCACCCTTTTTTTCTAAGATACAACGCATAATAAAACGAAAACATTAATTTAAATGTTGCGTTAGCATTGGCTTGATGACATTCGTTTACCTCCGGGGCTTTTGTTTCTACAATTATGCAACGTTGGATAACAAGTCACTTTAACACTTCAAATCGTGGAACAAAATAAACGTGTATATGGTAAACTTGCTGTATACAGTGTGTTTAATGAAGGAGCCATACTTTGGGTAATGATTTTATGTAAACAAATAAATAAAATATTTTTATAAACATGTGTCCGAAATACTTAGTTTTGTGTCTACCAGTGTTTCCTACATTTTAAATTAATAATTAGGCTATTATACAAGTTGTTTATTTAAAATTGTTTATATACCTTCATAAGAATAATTAAACTAATTTTAAAACAATGATCATTTTGTAACGGGATTTCAGATTTATTACATTCAACATGAGACCCATCAAAAGGATATTTTTACAACTAAGTTTTAACTGTTCACAGAAGGTAAATGACAACTTTGTACTTACAATTATAGATTTTATAAAACAATACTATTATAAAATATTGTAGGAATAATATATTTTGTAAATGTTACAAATGCTTTACCTTTATACTTTTTATATTCGTTTCTGAGATACTGTGATGCAAAAAAAAGAACACCGGAAGAAAACAGGAAAACATGTTATTTTTTATTTGTTCGTATTAGTTTGGAAAATAACGTGTTTTTTGCTATTTTAAGGCAACTAACATTATTTGATAGTTAAAAAATACTTAAACGCTCTTTTTGGTACAAATATGCATTAAGAATAATAAAATTTGTATTAAGACAAGCAGAAACAAGATTGAGCTCAAGAAATATGTAATCAGCCGATTCTAGCTTGCTGTGCCACATGTATATTGCATTCCATTGCGATGGAACAATCTAATGCAGCGAGATACTTATATTGCTTGCTCAAACTTAATTGCGTCAGTAATCGTTAACTATTCATTACGGAAGGCCGTAAATAGGCGTGTTTCATAAAAGTAAATGCTTTCTTAGAAATACGATAAGCTCGTTCGAACACTGAACAATTTCAGGGTGAAGCTACTAATAACATTTAATATATTATTGTTTTCCAATCCAAGAAAATTGTGTATTTTTTAAATACAATGCTTTCTGAATACTTGTGGACAACAAATATAAGAATGTCACACTAAATGGATTTTTAAGAACTGGGAGTTATACAAACAAGACTCGTAGTTAAGCAGCTTATTTTATCCTACTGTGAATATACATACTATTCAGAATTAGAATGTACGACTATGAGTAAGTCTGAAGATATATGCCCTACATCGCTCTGTTGCTCATAATATAACTGATAATTGTTTCAAATAAGTCTGTTCAATTTAGTTATGGCCACTAAATATATTTTATGTATTAAACTACATTTTATTAGTTGTATTATGTTATTCCGTTATTGCCTTAGTATTCTACAAAATAAAACACCTTTCAATCACTTAAATTACTATTGCTTTATTGTTATTGCGTTATGAAATGCCAACAGGATATTCGTTATATACTCAACAACCCGGGACAGGACCGGCAAGCCGTGACTGTCGTCCCAAAAGGCTTCTGCCACTAACTAGGAGGAAACCCTTAATTGCTCTTGCTAAGGCTTAAGAGAACAGACTGGGCTAGACGTCTAATGTCCAATCCATACGTTCACGTCGTACCCAAGCAACTGCTTGGCCAACGAATATGGACTGGCTGCTCACCAACCCGCATTAGCTGACAGCATTCCGAGTCAAATGTCAGCACCCCTCCTTTCTTTACACATTATGGTACAAGTAAGGATACATCCTCGGAGGACGGAATGCAGCTGGCAACGGCAGCGGTCAGTCCTGCAGGAAGTCATAGGGTCAAAATATCCGGGTTTGGACTGTACACTACCAGAACACTGACACGGCAACTCGAACGGACTTATACGTAGCGACTCTCAACTGTCAATCACTTGCAGGAGAGGACAAATTAGAAGAATTGCAGAATGAACTCAAGAGGATTAAGTGGGACATCATAGGACTATCAGAAGATTGTAGGAAGAATGAAGAACAGTTGGAAATACCGTCAGGGCACACGTTCTATGTTAAAGGAACAGAAAATGGAAAACCGACAGGCGTTACCTTTATAATTAATAAAGATCTGAAGTCACGGATCACAGAAATGGAAGGAATTTTAGGTAGAATCGCACGGGTAGTAATAAAGATAAAGGACAGGTACAATATGAAAATTATAGAAGTGTATGCTCCAACACCCTCACGTCCAAAGGAGGAAATCGAAGACCTATACGAGGAGATACAAAAGATTTTTTATAGTAGCAAATCGCATTACAAAATTGTAATGAGATACTTCAATGCGAAAGTAGGAGCCAAGCATAGAAGTGACACGAAAGTGGGAAACTTTGGATTTTTCAAAAGAAACAATAGAGGAGATAAGTTAATGAAATTCTCAGAACCAACAGACTGTTCATTTTCAACACATTTTTCAAGAAACCGCCCCAGAGGTAGTGGACATGGAAAGACCCAAATGGGACCAAAAACGAAATAGACTACGTTCTATTAAATAACAGGCAAATTCTGCAAGACGTGTCTATTCTGAACAGTTTCAAAGGCTCGAGTGATCATAGGATGGTGAGATGTAAGCTGAAACTGAATTTTAGACTTGAGAGAAATAAACTTATCTGAGGTAAACCGCCAGTTTTAGATCTGGAAACAAGGGAAAAGCATAGAGACATTCGAGATAGAACTAAGCAACAGATTCAACGCCTTGGAAGAGTTAGAGGATGGAGAAGACATCAATAGCAGAAATAAAATACTGGTCGAGATGATAAGAGAGACAGCCAAGGAAATAGCAGGCACCAGAGAGAAAGGAGAGAAGAGCAAAATCTCAGAAAGGGCGAAGACTCGTAGACAGGAATCCTAACAATCCAAAGAATACGTAGTCTTGCACATAGTTTAAAGGCGAAGTAGGAAGGCGGCGACAGCCAGAGGAAAATAACATATAACAGAGATTTGGCTTGGCTGTAAATTAAATATCGAATCGAAATAATGCGATTTCTAGCATAACAATAGTCATATATATATACATCACATAATAGAGCAATGAACCATTCAGGGCATTATTCACAAATAGATTGAACAACAGAATGGAAGAGAGGAAGAAGAGAGTTTCTTACGATATTAGGGGAGGTAAATATTGCGCTAGGACAAAGGAAAGCTAGAATCGTTCTGGATAAAGAAGCTTCAACGTTATGAAGTTCTTATGGCTCCAGGGAAAGGCTACAAAGGAAATACATATGAACATGTGCGAAACAATGGGGAGAAGTGTCCCTCATAGAGCTGTGTAAAAACTTGGATATCACGTTTTAAGACTGGCCATTTCACGGTGGAAGATGAGCCCCGCAGCGGAAGTCCGGTAACCTCTGCAGACCAGCAAACATGCGATGCTGTCCACGCACTGATTCTTGAAGGCTGTCGAATATCCGCCAATCTGATTGCCCAGATACTGGCCATCTCAAGGGAGCGAGTTGGGTATATTATTACCACAGTCCTGAACATGCGCAAGTTTTAAGCGAAATAGGTGCCGAAACTTTTGAGTCCGAATCAAAAGCAGTAACGTGTCGAAGCATCCAAAGCCAGTTTAAAAGTTTAAATATTTGCTCTGGCGTCTTGCTGTGGACACTATGGAGTCACTCCAGCATCCAAAGAGTCGCGCCTGAGATTCGGCATAATGTGGTAACATTTCTATTAAAAGACATGAAGGAACTCTCTTTCTCACACACATGCACGCTCTCTCTCTCTCTCTCTCTCTCTCTCTCTCTTTCTCACGCATACACACACACAGAGAGAGAGAAACTGCGAGTGAATGAAGGAGTCTAGCAGACGGCTCCTGCAGCCTGGAAAGAACTGGAGGTCATGCGCGCCAAATTCCAGGTTGGAATGGAAAATTAAGGAGGAGATTAGTAGAAAACCTCGTGAGTGGCATGCTTGTTACATCAACTTAATGCCTATGCTAATTAAAATAAGACATGCTATTGGAACATGAAGCAGAAGGAAAGGCTTTGAGACAACTGGAACTTTAAAAGCGTTGCGCGAAAATTACAACACTAGGATTAAACTGTTGGCTTATGAGGTATATTTTTCTCTTTCTGAAAGTAAAGGCTTTTTTTGAAAACATTGATAAACCATTATTACACGTTCTATATTTTAAAGTGATTTAAGTAAAAGTTAAATAATTTAAGGAAATTAAAGATACACGGGAAGAACGATCAAGACCCATTTCTTAAATTGTGAGAAAACAAACGCGGTTTCAAATGTATAATCTTGACTTTAAAGTTATTATTGGCCTGTAGGCATGTCTACAACCAAAAGCAAATACGCCTAAGGGCAAAAATAACTTCAAATTCAAGTTTTTAATCTTAAAATGCGTTTTCTCTCACAGCTATAAAAGATGGAGCCTGATCGTTCTTCCCGTGTACTGTTCATTGGTTATTATGCAACGGGGCAACGCTTCCAAACTCCTCAACTAATATGGTATGAGGAATTCCTCCGTCTCTGTAAATCGCACAAATGGGACACTGCTCAACATGTACTTGAAGAACACGCATTACTCACAGTACAGTACCTACGTATTGGTATTACATTAGTTGGTCACTATGTAAAAGGTGTTCGTAAAATCCTTTTAGATCATAAAAGATATAGTGCATGACATTAGCACAATCGTTAAAATTTTGCGCCTTGATAGGAACCTTTCCGTCATACCCTGTTAATGCAAGGGAACAACGCCGAAAAATTCTTCAATATTGTAAACTACTTAAAAAATATACATTTACATGATCCCTGAACTTGATGAGAGTAACAACCCGTGTCCACTTCTTGGCTTTAGGCATCTTTGGTTCACACAGAAGTTGCTTAAATTATGCATTTGAGTTTAGTTTTAAAGTCTTTAGGCAACTTTGGCTCTGGCCGGATGGATGATGTTCCGAAAGGTGGGATGAAGAAAGTAGGAGGAAAAGGATTAATCCCGAAATAACCCACGCACATAGTGCTTGTTCACCACAAAGCTCACATGGCATGCGCATGGATCAATCCCACGACCCAAACACCAGAGATGAGCACTCTACCAAATGCCTACTTAAATAATGCTTCAAAACTTTGTCACAGACAGTCCCAATGATTTTTTAAATGTATATTTTAACAAGCATTATCATTTTAACTATGTATTAGTAATCAAACAATGTTAGCTGCCAAAAATGGCTAAAAACGTTGTTATATAAAGCAGCAAGAAGAATTTCAAACAAATCTTTCCTACCTTTTCCCGCTGTTCATTTTCTTTTTTTCGGAAATTTTGTACCATTTGCTTCAATACTCGATTTTCGTTAAAAGTTAATTTATACTTGATAAGTTAGACGTTCTGTACTATTTGACGTTTTCTTGAAACACGTAATCATACAACTGTTTAAATGTACACCTCCCCAGTTTAACGGGCTTCGCCTGGAAATACTGAATGTTATGTCTTGGCATTACCAAATAGTTCATTACATAGACGAAGGAAGAAATAGATCAAAGGCGCAAAAACTGTATGTATTGCCAAGGCCAAGAAAGCTGTTAGTACGAATAGGAATAATACCAAAACAAGTCTCAATTTGCTGTAAAAGGCTTTTAATATCTAAATAATGTGTGGTTTATTTTTGTCTTATACAGTAATCGCTTACCAAATGTAACACTTCGATGTCTGGAGAGATGCAGTTTGCAATATACGGTAACTATTTCAAAGAAGTGCATTCTTAATCTCAGCGTTTCAGCTGCACCGTCATAGCACGCATTCAATACGCACATATTCATCGAGCATAAACCATCACACTGCACCAAACTAAGAATAAAGACAAAGCGTTCACGGTATCTACTAAGCTGTGACTTTAAATCTTTTGACATTTCAAGGTTTTCCATTATAATGGTTTACAATTTTCCTGAGTCCTTAGTATAATGGCGCTTGTAAACAATACGCAATGGCATGTTTAATCCCAGCAACATGCCCAGTCCCAGTCCAACCATCTTTCACAAGCCAAAAAACATAATGTCTTACAGTATTTTAACACATTAAAAAATCCGGCCAGTAGTGGGAATCATACCCACGACCTGCTATTTCCCTGAGCAGTGCTCTTTCCCACTGAGGACAGGTCCACTTCGTAAATATCCCTGAGTTTCTCTCATAAATTATAGATTCTCCTGAGTTTTCATGATTTATAAGTTTCCCTAGGTATTCCCGGTTTTCCACGGTGATAGACAACATTGCCATTCTGAAACAAAAGCCGAAAAACAGCCACTGATGATGGTAAGAGGTAAATAATTCCTGGCAACTTTCCGCTTCAACATCTCTGCCAAGACTGTCAGTGTCTCACCCACACATAAGAAATGCAGTACTTTGCTCTTTCTTCGGATCAATAGATAAGATTTCACTTCAGGAATTAAGTGGTTAACTCGGCTTTGTTTGCCAAAATTTGGAATCTAATGCTTCTTAACATCATGCATTCAATTGTTTTAGTCCTCCCTAGAATATCCCGAGAGCAACCCTCTCTGGTGGATATTCAGTTACCTACACCTAAAGTCACCTGGTAGTAACCCAAATATGAGCTCGTAGTTTTGAAATGCAACACTTAATTAAAGGCAATTTATTTTAAACCTAGCTTACCTTCTTTACGTGCAATGCATGCTAAGCCTTCTACACCGCAGGAGTTGAATTTTCCTATAAACACACAAAGAAAAGAATAAGTTTTATTTAAAGAAGCACTTTTTATGCTGTATCTGTATAATAGGTTCTATTAACTATTTAGTCTCCCACATTACAGGTATAATGTATTCATAACAAACGTAGAAACATATGGGCAGGATTATAAACTGTCCTTAACACTTTGCATAAGCAATGCAACGCCGTTTAGTTCGCCACCCAAATGACACCTAATTATCCTATAATTGTGTCCGGTAAACATACCATCCTCTCTCATTCACCCGTATCTGCCGCGTAACGAAAATTGCCAAACGACATGAATAGATTTTTTCCACTTATGTATGAATTGTTACAGATTAAAGATTCAAGGCACGGTGAAACTATGTAAACGATGATGCATGGGGTGAGTGGTTTGAACACACATAATGAAAAATTGAAACTAATGGGTGTCTCTCAGACAGAGACAGAGAAAAAAGAAACAGAGAGAAAGGGGGAGGAGAAGCAGTTAAGAATAAGAATAATAAGAGAGAGAGAGAGAGAAAGAACAGAAAATATGGAATGAAAATGTAAAAAAAGAATCAAAATAAATTAACAAAATACAGATTCCAAGATATTAAACAGTAAGATAAAATCGTCTTTGGATATTATATATTGTGAGGGTAATTCGAGTATGTAGACTGTTGTTTTAAAAACTCATTAAGTCGCTTTCAAAATGGCGACAAAACGAAGTGGCCATTAAATAGTACTTGTCTCCAGTAGATCTAAAGAGTTGTGGGACGTATCTAGGATAAGGTCGAAAGCTTAACACACATGGTTTGTGTTCGCGAGGTTTGGTTTGGTTCATTGAACATAATGGTTTTGGAACAGTTTGTAACTAATCCTATAGTTACCGTAGGCTATACATTGCATTCTATACCACTAATGTCAATTGAAGATAAGAAGAATGAATGAACTATTACTTTCTTTAATAAATTTAAAAAGGGAATACACAAAATTATGATTCAACACTGTCAAAACGAAAAGTTATAAAACGGTCAAAATCAGAATTGGCATATTGAATCTTACATGTTCCACATTTGGAACGCAAATAAATCAGATGCAATAGTAGATGCATGCATTATGCATGAAAACGAGATTTGCACGAAACTGATATAAAATATTTCTCCTCTCTAATTATACAACGGGTTTCTACAAATTTCTGAAAATGTATCTGTTCCGAACATGTCACTGTGGATTATCGGTTTGCAAATAGAATGTTCCAATAATTTCAATTCTAATAAGTTAGTGTTTATAATAATCCGCACAGATAGGATGACCGCGAAGAGAAAACGTGTGTTTTAGAGAGAAGCAGTGAGTAAGAGGGATAGATAAAGGTAAATAAAAATAAGGAGACTAAGACCTGATAAGAAAACATAATAAAGAAAAGGAGAGAAAGAACATAAATATATGAAACGAATATACTAATTTATCATTGTGTTAAATAACGTACCCACGCTTCTTATTGTCTTATCCGAGCCAGTGGAGTTCTCCAACCGGAGATTAATCTCTGCAGCTTTACTTTTGTGCAATGAAAAGCACTGCCTGATTGTGATTGGAACCCAGGTCTTGAAATTGAGAGTCTGAAACATTAGCGAGTATTTCACAAGTTACGCTGACTAAAAGCTGTTTAACAAAGGCTTCAGAGTTTTTTTTAAGAATGATATCTGAGGAATAATAATTTTAAGAACAATGCACATTATTAGAACTACGAACATAGAGATTTGCAGGCTGAAAAAAGAAATTGAAAACAGCCAGGAAAATGTTTTTCATGATGCAAAAAACACTGACATTAGTGACAAAATTGCATATTTTTGTTTATTCGTCACAAGCATTCATTTCTTAACAGATATTTTCCACGTTTCATAATCTTTAGTTAATAATTTAAGGAATGTATTATATTTCAGGTAATTCGGGAAATGTGGAAGGAAGTTCGGCAACTGTGGATCTACATTTTTATTTTAAAAGATAATCATCTTCCTTTAAAAAATTGCTGAACATTTTAAAAGCAGAATATTACTTGTACTTCTGCACCAACTGATGCTCTGAAGCATTTGTGCCTGATCCGTCCGTCTGTCCACAACTTTTTAACTTAGATACTAATAAACCTGAAAAGCGAATTGATCTGTCGTTAGAAAGGTATCAGTGAGACTATCACTAACCTGTATCACTCATCCAGATTACAGGGGTGCCGGGGATAAGGTTGCACTTGATATAATTAGTAATACTAGGGTGATTAAAGTTTCGTTGGAAAGTCCCGAAAACACGAATTCAAACCAGTATCACTCATCCAGAGTACAGGGACGAATCACAAGTTTCGGGGGTTGGGATCATCAATTTTGTAACAAATAGGGCTAGGAAAGTGTTTGAAGTATCGTTGAAATGAACTCAAAATCATGAATTCACACCCAAATAATTTCTCCAGATACCAGAGACAGTACACAAGATTCTGGCGAGGGATGAAACTTTGGAGCTACTGGGTTTGAAAGGTAGTTTATACGTCATTAAAAGGTTAGGGTAAGACGAGTTTAAACCTTTATCATTCATCTAGTTTGCAGGAAAGGTTTTACACATAGGGGCGGTCCCAGAGATAGACGCAGAACTTATATCTTTGGAACTACTAGGGCTAGGACGGTGATTGAGACGTCATAGGAAAGGTTTCCGAAAGACTAGTTCAAACCACTATAATTCATCCAGACTGCATAGGTGGATCCTAAATTTCAGAAGGAAAATGATCAACTTTGTAACGACTAAGGTTAGGAAAGTGTCGTTGCAAAGGTCTCAGCTACACGAGTTCAACCCTTGCTTTCAACATGACCATGACACATATTTTGCATTTCATAATATCACCTGATATATTCTCAAAATGTCTTCAGATATTACTTTCAAGCATCCCTTCCCTCTTCCGCGTCTTAACGTAATCAAAGCACTAATCACTTGCGCCACAAACAGAAACAAAAATTATAAATACGACTGATCTACTTACACATTCCTTTGTATTGAGGATAATCGTATTCAGTTGTTGTTAGCTCTAAAATATTTTAGAACGCCTGTTTTCGGTTTGTACAGAAACATATTGGAAACGCACATGTTTTACCAGAAAGCATTTAGAGTCACAATGAACATTTGTTAATATTTTGACCATTTTCTTAGCCTAACGTGCGATTGAATAAAATAGTTTGGGGATTAACAACAGGTATTTGATTCCACTTCCCAGCTTCCACTTTCCGTTCGTGTAAGCTAAGGAGAACTTTGAAGAGAATCCAAAGTTGTTTCTTTTGACAAGACGTTCAATATCATGTTCTGTTTCTTATGATAGAGTATGAATTTCTAGTCTGAGTTATATTTATATTTACAATACTTTGCTTTGGTAATGATCTAGTTTCCAATCAAAAGGCCGGCCATTTCTAACTGGATGTTTTCCTGTCCAATTAGGTATAGGATGAGATTGTTCCTTCAAACTAGATCTTGACCGACTTGCTTCTCACATCTTCGCTCTTCCATTCATGCACTCAGCCAAATAGGTCATAAGTACAATTTAACTCAATAGTTAAACACACAACTCAAGTTTTTGCTTAAATGTATAATGATCCGCTCTTTTTTATAATTCATGGATTTACAGTTCACTAAAACATGTTTGATTATCCATTATTCGAATAAGTTTTGAATATCCATTATCCGAACAATTTTACGATTATTCGTTATATGGATAATTGTTTGATTGTCCATTATCCGGTTCATGGTTCAATTATTCGTTATCTGCACAACTGTCCCATCATACGTTTTCCGGACATTTATTTGAATATCCGTTATCCAGATAATTCTTGTATTATCTGGATAATTATTCGGATAATGAAAATTATTCGTATAATCGGATTTCAGATATCTGAACAATGAATTGTTCGATTTATCAGATATCAAATTATATGGATATGGACAGTCCTAGTATAAACTTTCATTTAGATATTAGTGAAAAGGGATGTTCTTATATCTTAAAAAATAATCACTGACGGTATGATAAAATAGGTTACAAAAATAAATATATTTTGTGAAAATTCACTGTAATAATAAAATCTATGTTCTTGCTTTTCCACCGTATATATTGAATTGCTAAATTGTTCGTTCAAGCAAAACATAATTCATTAGTTAATATTATTCTTGTATACGTATATATTAATGTATGGAAACGTATTGCATTTTCTCCGTTGTATTTCCAAAAGCTTTTATATTTCGTGTGTAATTTCAACAAGGTGGGCGTAACGCTTTGCATGAAATAATCGTATGTGCTGCTACTGAAGTATAATATTGTACGCGTTGTGTGGAGAAAACATAACATCAAGTGACATATTTGAGAAGTCAATGAAACGTTTAGGGTCCTTAAGATGATTGAGTGGTCTCGGATTATATAAAGGTGACAGTAATATATTTTCCCATTATTTTAATATTACATGAGGTAACTGTTGGAATCTTCTTACTCCTTTTAGCATTTAGTAGTTAACTGGCTATTTTATGTAAAGAGTTTACGTTGGCAGATTACAGGTGTCGCGTAAGATAAAGGTTTCATAAAAGCAAGAATGGGTTATCTGTAGTTCATTGATACACAATCACCAGGCTTCGAATTTTTGGGTTCTAAAAGCTTTAAATTAAGATTAAAAAAAATGCATTTTGCATTATATAGGTTACTAAAAATGTAGTCTAGGATTTTATGTTTTATATTACGGAAATTTAGGTTATCCATACATTGCTTACATTTTAACACTTTGTTTATTATTCACTTCGAAATTTATCTTTTAACACTATTTAATAAACTTGTAGGGGATAAAATATAAATAAAATTTCCCTTACCTGGAGTTGTTACTAATATTTGAAACCTGGTAAAGCATAATCATAGCCTGCTTATTCATTTACTTTTCTACAACTACAATGAACCTTATATATTGTCTAAAATATATTTGGAATCTTTTTATCACAAATATAACTTCACTTTCTTAGAGTTGTACAAAGGAAGAAAATATTTTTAGTTATTGTTTCCAGTACTTTTCACGTTACGGTATGGCACAAAAAAAAAGAATCATTTCACTTTCTGGAGTTCACTGTTCAAAATGTTTTGAAACATTCTCTGGTATGAACTGCTTTGTATCGTTTGTCAAAATCATATTAAATGCCGATAAAGTTCGTTCTACGATGTAAGAGGTGTATATTTCATAGTGGTCA
>JAGDQP010013121.1:24736-48614 GCA_022664845.1 Lepisma saccharinum | reverse complement strand
AGAAAGTTTAGTAATCAGAATTTCATGGTCTATTGTTTGGAATGCTTTACTAAAGTCAAGAAGGGATAGCAGGGTGATATGGCGATTATCCATAGCAGAACTATACTGAGACCTAAAACCTGATTGGAAAGGGTTTAGAATGCTATTTACTTCAAGAAACTGTGTTAATTGAGCGTGGACAATGTGTTCTAGAGCCTTGGAAAGCACAGGAAGAATACTAATGGGACGAAGGTCCTCGGTCGTTATTGGGTTCAAAGTTTTAGGCAACAGACGAATGTGTGACATCTTCCAGACCGATGGAAATTCGCCATATGTGATAGAGCTATTGAAGATATGCACAATAACATCTATTACACAGGGAAGTATTTTTTTATAAGTAAAATGGATAGTTCATCGGCTCCAACGGCAGATGATTTAATTCTTTGTATTTTTTTTTATTACATCCCGTTCAGTGACTTGGTGCATATTAAAATAATATTTTTGGGGTGTTTATGTTTGGATGGTCTGTAATGTTTTCATTTTGTGTATAGTGTCTAGCTTGGGCGTGTAGCACAACTGTTTGTTAATAGTATTTAATGGTATTTGAGGTAAAATAACATTTTTTGTTTTAACACCGATTCCCAAAAGTTTAAGCTTATACCAAAGTTCTCTCGGTTGTGATGTGTAGTTGAGGAGCCCTTTGGCGAATTCAATTTTAGCTTTTCGAATTTCCTAATTACAGCGGTTTCTCAACTTACGGTACTCTACCTGCTTTTATTATTGCACTATGTAGGCCTATTATTATAATGTATAGTTTGGTACGTAAAAAAACTCAAGAATGAAGACATACGTCAATAAACGGGGCCCACAGCAACAACGAGCGTAAAAAATAATTTAGAACTGAAAGCTCGTGAAATTTTGAATTAAAGGGAAAATGGACGAACGAGGTTAATGTTTGCTCTATGGTGTATATCTTTTTATATTAATGGATCACTCCAGTATCGTTATGTATAGCTCAATAAAAGAAACAACTGTACGTGATCAATTTCAGCCAATTTAAAAGCGATACTGGGATGACTAATGACGTTGAAAATTTAATGAATATATGAAGGCAGGAAGCGAAAGGAATACTTAATCTCATTTATCCACCACAGCCTGAGCCTAAAATGCCTAAAGGTCATAAAATAAATTCAAAATTAGTTTGTCCACTTCCATTTTAATCCAATATTGACTAAATTTTCAGTTCTAATTCAGTTTCGTTTTACTGTTGTGTATTTTGATTTATGCAAGTTAATTGTATTAGGTATATGAATAAGTTAAGAATTTAGGTACTGATAAAAAAAATGGGCCGTACAGTGATAACACGTGTAAAGCACTGAGTTAGAACCGCAAATTTGGTCCATATTGGATTAGACTGGAAATTGATAATCATGGTTAAATGTTTGCTCTGTAATCTATCTTTCAACACTAACAGATCACTCCAGTATCGCTACATAGAGCTCAATGGTTATAAAGGAAGTTTAGATTTTACGTGCTTCAAGAGGGTAGTCATGATGGAGTGTATTATAAGACTTTGCACATTACTAAATACTTAAATTTGTGTTTCATTAACTGTTCAATAAATTATTATAACCAGGGATTCTGCCAGGATTTTCAGTTTGGGGGTGGATAAAGCCAAAGTTATGAGGATGTAAGTATAGAGTTTTTCAAAGTTTCTATTGATTTTTAACACTATAAAAAAATAAAGTTGGGGTGCTTGTCGATTTGGAGGGGGAGACAACCCCTATTAGGGTGGGGATTTGGCAGAATGCCTGGTTATAATCTGTTGTAATTATGGTAATTATTTAAAGACATGTATATTTATAAATGACACACGATATGAAGCGTGTACTCCAAGAATAAAACAGAGAAGAACATTTTGGAGAGCCTAATATGCATGAAAGAAATCCATGTCTGTTGTTTTCTTTTTTTAATTATATACAATAAGTGGACACGTAATCTCTGTAAATTATCTTGTACTCTTTTGGAAGTGATTAAAAGTTAAGTATTAATACAAAGTGCTTTCACATTGAATTATCAGAGGTGGTGTATTATGTTTAAAGGAGAAGAAGAAAAAACAAGAAAGAAATGGAGTCAGTAAATTACATTCTGGGCGCCTAGAGACATGGCTTGTTCTTGATGACATAAATTATAGCTCACTCAAAATGGGGTGTGTATAGCAACTTTACACACCTACAACTTATATGCTCAGGTCCTATCAAAAAAGAATTAGAATAAAAAAAAAAATTGGGCGAGAGATTAGAATGGGAAGAAGAATGGCTTTTTTTCTTTCTTGCCAGACGTAAAAGGATTTAGACAAGCAAAAAGAAATTTTAAGACAGTTGAATAAAAAAGAGATAAAAAAAGAGAGACAATGAATGAAGTAATAAAACTCATTGCCTTTGTAGTTGTCTATAAGACATGAATGAACATTTTTCACGTGCGAGCTATGGCTATTCTTTCGTTTAAGGTTCTCAAAGAACTTTCATAATCACCTCCGTAATTAAAATGTACAGGGTAAATGTGGGAGGTTAAATGCGAAAGCTGCAATCTCCACTTTTGTGGGGAAACCGAGATTTGATGGCATTGTCTACATTAAGGATAATCTAAGGCAACGATCTCCAACAAAAGATGGCAGCACTACCTCCGTATATGTCTAATAGTACACGAAATTTCATTACTGCTCTTAACAGTTCAAATCTAGAGAGTTCAAACTTTCAGGGAAGAAAGTTCATAACCAATTCAAGAGCATGATCGATGCCGATTTTTAATTTTCTTTTTTCGTTCATTGTTGAAAGAGCTTCATTGTTATAGGTGTCGATATTCACTACAGCAATGAAGTGATTTCAACAATGAAGGAAAACGAAAATAAAAAAATCGGCATCGATCAAGCTCTTGAATTGGTTATGAACTTTCTTCCTTGAAAGTTTGAACTCTCTAGCACCGCCCCCTGCATCTAGCTGCCTGTCTAATTAATTGCTTCAAAAAGTATTGTTTGCCGCGTATACATTTGCTTCCTAATTCCGACGCTAGAGGCAGAACAAAGCGTCGTTTTTAGTTAGTTACGCTTGATTATTGCTATAGGGAAAGCTGAATATTTCGAAGAGTTTTAGGAAAAGAATGGAGTACTACTGTTATGTACCTTTCTGTAAAGCAGCGTTTCACAACCTTTTTTATCTTTCGACCCCCTTTCACCATGCCTTCTAGCCGCCCACCCCTTTTCACCATGCTTTCTAGCCGGCGACCCATAATTATTTTATTTCGTGTAATGTTTACTTTTCATTTCAAAACATAACAGTTTATTTCCTGTATTTATAATAAATATCCTAATTGTATTAGACCCCCAAAACTTTTCAGCGAACCATTACCTTTAGTAATTATTAAAAACAACAAGCAAAATAAAATACTTTCTTTGAAATTTATTAGTTTTTAACTTACAAAACCATAGTTAAATTAAATTTTTCACGTTCCCTCGCGACCCCCTGAGGGATCATGACCCTCAGATTGAGAAACCCTGCTGTAAAGCCGGAATACAGTGAAGTATCATTTCACTGTATTCCAACAGACAGTGAACTACGTAATAAGTGGTTACGTGTTATATCCAGAGAAATTAGTGCATAATGTATTTAAAATCGTCCAGCTTGGTTGTTTAACCCCTTTCAAAATATATAAATCAATAAATCACAGCCATATTCAATCCACTAGTGGATGAGGCCTCTCCCCGAAGGGAGGAGTTGGTCTACCGCTCCCACGCTGACCAGACGGGTTGGGAGAGGAGAGCCGAAGCTCTCACTGTGATCGCTACTGTCTTTTATTCACAGCAGCTCCCCAATTGTCCTCACGATGCTGGGTCAACACCGAAATATTTGAGCCCCCGTCGGGAATCGAACCCGGGACCGCTCGCATTGAAGTCGAGCGCGCTACCGACTCCTCCCTTCGAGGAGAGGCCTCATCCACTAGTGGATTGAATATGGCTGTGATTTCAAAATATATATTAGGATTTAAATATTTATATCCCTTGTATAAGAATAGTTCAAACCGGTATTAACTTTTAAACCAATCTAATTATTAATAGATTCCATTTTTGTACTGCGGCGCGGATGTTAGTGTTAGCAGGTGTTTAAGGAAAAGGTTTATCATAGGAATTCAAGAATGGTTCTTAAAAGAAGTATGCTTTATTATAATCAGCATTATGGTGAACAATTTTACTACTTTATTGATAATGTACATGCTTAAGTAATAAGAGATAAGCTGTATAAATCCTTCACACACAGATAGAAAGGTGGCAACGTCTTGCAAAAGGCTTGGGTGCACAATAGAATGAAAATGGCAGAGTGGAAATGCGGAGCAGCTATGTTGCCAACTGAACACTGGATATATAAAATAAGCTTTCCTACAATGATATCTCAGGACGTATTCACATCTTTCTTTGGCACTCTGGTAGTAATATAACATTTACTAAAACGCGCATGAGCATTTGTAAATTTGTCGCTCCCTTCAAATTCAAATATCAAAGTTCAATTTTTTTTACCGTAGTTTCTCCTGACATAAATATATAACTTGTAAAAAAAAAAAAGTAGATTTTTATACTTTCTTCCACCAGAAATATTGGGCCTTCAATATACATAAAATACGAATTTTTGGATTTTCAAAAATTCATTAAAAAATTAAGGAAGCATTATATAAACCTTGAAAATACAGTACTTTGATATGTGCACAGAAAATCAAATTTGATATTCAATCCCTTCCGAGAGAAAAAGTGCCCTGAAAACCGGATTTGTTTCCATTTCAACAATCACATTTGGATACCATTTTGACCAGTTCGATTACGTTTTAGGTTTTTCATGCAGAGGATTTTGAAGGAAAGAATGGTTTTGTTTGAATGCCCTATGATAAGCCAGTCCGCAGATACTACTGCATTTTCCGTAAACGTCTGTTAACACAAATTTTGGCATGCGCCGCAATACAAAAATGATTGTCATTAATTAATAGATTGGTTAAAATAGGAATAATATTTGTTTTGAACTATTCTTATACAAAGGATATAAATATTATTTTTATTATTTTGACAGGGGGCGTGCAGCCAAGTTGAGCGATTCCAGATAAGCTGACTTGGGAGACATGCACTATTTTGGGGGCACGCCCCCCTGTGCCCCCGTGGCTACACCCTGTAGTGTAGTCTCCCATACTACTGTGCATTAATGAGTATCGTTGCCAAGTACTATCAACTACGAAACCAATGCTAGAACCTCTCGTGGGTGGGGTGGGGGACTTATCGCAGAGGGAGTAATTTGCGTGTTCTGTTGGGGAAGTAATACTCTTTATTACCCTTTGAAAAAAATTCCAGGCCGGATTTAACCAGCTTCTTTTTGTCATGGACTTGAAATTATTAATAATTCATACTACAGCAAATTTAATTTACCAGCATTTCTTCTCGCTCGCATAGTTGGAAAATATGAAAGTAACGAAGAGTGACTTCTGTTCACACTTAATTTTTTTATATAAGCCACAGTTAATGCTTTAGAATAGCAGAACTACTCGGCAAAAGCCTGGGCTTTTCCTGCCACCTAGCGGCAAATTCGTGGCGACACGCGATTTCTCCTTGAATAAACAGGCAGCAATAGATACAGCGGGCGGAGCTCTCCTCTCTAGGCATGAATTTATAGGAGCAGCCAAGGAAATTTCGTATGCAACGATAAGAATACATTATACATATACGGAGATAGTTCTGCCATCTTTTGTTGGAGATCGTTGCTTTAGATTATCCAATGAAGGTAAAGCCCTAATTCTTTGTGTATTTTTTAGTCTTATGAGTAGGAACCATAGAAAAAAAAACCGTACCCATATCTACTATTTTTTTTTGTCTCTCGTGTAAAATTTACTAGATTGGAGATTGAAGCTTTTGAATTTAACCCAAAAAAAGTCCCTGAAATTGGTATTGCCCAGTTATTGACACTCCCAAAATATTGTTAAAAAAAAAACAAAAAAAAACTGGCAAATAATTTAACGAAACTGATATTGTTCCGGACACGTTGCTTATTATTTCTTTGATGACTTCTGCGCACGAAATTTAATTTCTGTTATTGGTCGTGGTTAAGATGATAATTTCAAAAAGGTTTCTGAGGTTTTTACTCACAAGGGAACTCTGCAACTTTCCCACCTCGAATCGCCTCCGAATTTGCACCAAGCATGGGGTGTAGCACAGATAGAACACAGCCGGAAGCTTTTGTTTCGCAAATTGTCGGAACATACATTCAGAGATGTGTCTATATTTGGTGTAATGTAACAGGAAAAGCTCCTGAATGCAAACAAACCCGGACATCATTGAGGCTTATATGCAATTATGAACACCAACAAAGGGTGTACAACGTGTCAGAGCTGAGTAGTAAGGAAAAAGGTCATTACGGGCTGCCATGGAAGTCTTGTACAGAAGCAACAAGCAGGTGAAGCGAGAATTACAAGCATATGTGTGACATACCATGTGTATTGTCCAGACAAAGAAGCAAGGAAATATAGCAGCAAGTGTATATGAACAGCAAGTCTATTCATGATAGTATAAATCCAAAACATTGTAAGTGAAGCAGAGATGTATATTGCACCAGACGGAGTCGTTCTCAGACAATATTATTATGTGATTTTTTTATTGCCACATCCAGACTGAATGTTGACATCGATGTCCAACCCATTCTTAAAATAAGTTTTGTTCTCTTGCGACAAGTAGCCAGCTGCCTGACACCCGTAACGCAACATAGGATAGGATGTAGGTGAAGTGACATTGTAAATGACTATGCATTTTGAGAATGAATCATCTACCATACAAAGGCTATGCAACCTGCATTGAGTAAGTGACGCCCGGGTTGCATACATACAGGCAGTCGTTTGTCTTTTAGATACCGGCACATATATGTATGTTCCGACAAATTGCGAAACAGAAGCTTCCGGCTTTGATCTATCTGTGCTACACCCCATGCTTGGTGCAAATTCGGAGGCGTTTCGAGGTGGGAAAGTTGCAGCGTTTCCTTGTCAGTTTTACCAGCCTGATGCTGATAAGAAACCTTCCTTCCTCTTTTTGCCCTCGTAAGAGATCTCGCCTAGGGACGTCTTCTGTTTACATATGTGACGGGCTGAGGCCAGACTTGTCTTTTTGGGCCATAAATGTAAGAAATCACGTTCTCTACTATGCATCGTAATGTTTTAAGTATAAGGCAAATGCTTCCTATATACTCTGAGAAAGATAGTGAATGGTGTTAATTTCTACAGTCCCAGCTGACAGTTCAATCTTCATTCACCTTCAGCTTCAACCAGTAGCGTAGTCTCCTGGAAGGAACTTTTTAGAGCCCTTCTAGTAGCGCTTTGTACATGAAATGTCAGCAGTTTCTTGCAGTATGCAAAAGTCAGACACCAACTGCACAGAACAGTGTAGACAGATTTCTAAAACAGAAATTCTTTCCAGACAGCGTGAAAATTCCCATCCAGGCATAAAAATTGTCTTTCTTTTACCAACTCTGAGAGTTTAAAAATCGAACTTTGACGCAAATTAACTGAATTTTTCATTTGTTAATATGTCGAAGGCCTCCTGGACACCTGGGCCTCCGCACAACGCAAGGTCTAGCATCATTGTAGATACGTCTCTAGCCTGAACACAGTCACAACTCAGCCTGAGCTCACAGCCCCAGCTTTGTCGTTATATAAATCAACTGAGAGCCATGAGCTTAAGAAAGGGTTTACAAAAAAATCCTTCGAAAGAAGTAAGAAACATTTTCGCCCTTCATTATTTTCAAAAATAGCCTTTTGAGTAACTTGAAATTGAATTTTAATATTTAAAAAGTCTTTCTCATAGGGTTCTCGGGTCACTTAGCACTGTTAGTTGAAAGTCACGTTAAAAAATTGTTGGGAACAACCAATCTGAAGTATGGAGAACAAGAAGACATACATTCTCGAACATTGCGATTCGCCAACTATGTATAATTGTACTTTTGACTAAGAGGGATGGCTCATCGCAAGAGAACCTGTCTCTTGAACGAGAGATCTGGAATTTAAACCCCGAGGTTAACTAACAACCGTGACTTCTTTGGCTTTCTTAAGCCATTTGAGAATTAGGGTGAGGTTGCTGTTATATACCTTGTCTTATTTCTACAGTCGGTAGAGTAAAACTTGAATCTTAAAAGTGCTGTAAAAGTCTATAAAAATTAAGATTCAATAAAGTGTCCTTCGTAAGTATATTCACATTGTCTTCCACGATGGAAATCATTGTTTTAAAAAAAGAAGTTTCACTGCATATTGTGGACAATAAACGTATTCTTTTGTCGTGTTCTGCCGCCGACATCAGTCAGACATTTTCTGTCTTGTCCTTCGTTGGTGAAGAGACAGTTATAATCTTAAGACAGTCAGATCGACAACTTTGATTCAAGTCTCCTATTCACGGACAAGGCAATCTTAAAAGCGAAAAAAAAATCTGTCCTTTACATTGAAGTTATGACGTCACCCAAAGTGTCTTTCATGGACCTGAACGCTCCTAGCCAATCGTTAGTATCATCTTTGTGGCAGACATTGTAGTAAATGTCAGAGTCTCCAAGGAAATGGAGAAATTTACGAGAGATGTTAAGACGCGACAAGGACACCAGCCGTCAACAATGTGAGGAGTTCTCTTGCTTCCCCCCACCTCTACTTCTTTGCGAGATTCAGGCTATCACTGATGTTAAATTTTTAGAGGTGTCTTTTTTCCTTAAAGCGTTTTAGTTTATTCCTTGAAATCTCCTTAAAATGCTTTCTTTCCCTCGTGACTACACTAACTTTACTAAGGAGGAAAGACATGATGCAGACCGGGATACATTATGACAGCCATTAACGACAATTTCTCTTTTGAGTAAAAAAAACGTATTTTGTGGGCTGAACTGACATTTTTTTCCTTAGCCCGTCACGACTGAAGGGTGACGTCCCTTGGTGATCTTATCCCGTCGCCAAGTGTGGTAAAGGTAGCGACTAGGGCCTTAGTTCAGGTACTATCTAGCGCATTCGCGTAGTGAAACTGATGAAAAATCTTCTTCAGGATAGTCGGCGGTGGAACTCGAATCCGCATGCATCTCTATTGTGGATCTGAAGTTACATTTTTTTTCTGTTTTTCTAAAGAGGATATTTTAGCGGACAACGCCAAAATTTGGGGGGGGGGGTTCCTTTAATTTTTCCCTTTGATTCGTCTGATAACGCGAACTGTGCCTCAATTGCAGCAAATCGTTTTTAATCTGGTGACTAAAGATGGCTGGTCCTTTTCATTCGCTTAGCTTTTTCATTTTAGGGATGGAGACACGTATCCGGATCCGCATTACCCGGATCCGGTTCAGGATTATATTTTAACTGGATACCCCGATCAGAATCTTGGAACCGGATACCCCGATCCACATCTTGGAATTGGGTACGCCGATTCGGATCTTAGAATTGGGTACTCGGTTCCCTCAGTAGTCTACCAGTTCCTTTACGATCCGGTTCCAGCCTAGATAATTATTTTGTAAAAAAAAAAATATGATCTCACAAGCGAACATACTTTTTCATCATATAATTACTATGTTAAAATTATATAAAAATCTTATAGCACACCAGAGGAGTCGAGTGATCTGAGGGAATAGGTTTCAGTTCACGGGTTACAGGGCCCCAAGTTCGATTTCTCGCTGAAGTATGGATCGTTGTGTGATTTAAACAAACTTTATAGACTTATAGTTCAAAGAATTGGGATACGCTTATACGGCAATATAACAGGCTTCATGAAGTAGCACATAATATCGACGAAGAGGCAAAGTGGGGTAACTAAAAATAATGCGGCTTTTTTTAGTTATGCCCACTATCCATCCGCTGCCAATCTTCTCTATCACCTGTCAACATTTTGTATCTGGATTCCTTTTAGCTTCAAAGATATGAAGACCTGCAGATAAAATAAGCAATAAGATACAGTGCTGAACGGAAACTTTAAATAGCTCTCCTCTGAAATCACAGAAATTAAAATGGACAAACGTGGTCACATGTTCACTCAAGCGTCTATCTTTAGATACCAATCAAGCAATCCAGTATCGTTACGTACAGCTCATTGGTTGATAAGTGAAACGAAACACCTTATATTTAAAAGATAAATCGTATGGTGTTGACGGGGTTTGAATTACAAATCGAATTTGTAATGGCTAAAAATATATATTTTTAATGGACGATTCCAGTTTCCGGTCAGACAGTGATAACTACAAAATTCACAAGAAAAATAACAGGATTCATAAGAATATTGGAATACCGAGATTACAGTTGGTTTTATACTACTCGGTTTGTTTTTGTGTATCTGTTGTGTTCACAGTTCCCACGTCTCAGAGAGAATGGCGACGCCAATTTTATAGTTCTAAAAATAATAAAAAACGACATTAAATGCAGGAAGGAATACAAATTACTAACGAATGCGATTAAGCCAAACATGCCGACTTGATTCAATGGTCATCCATTAAAATACAATCTCGAATGGCTTTGTCCATTTGATTTTTTTTAAAAAAATCACTTTTCTTTATTGCAATTCACAATGCAAACTCTCAATTCTTAAAATAAAAATAGTAAACATATTTTGCATTTACTGGTTTTAAGGTTTTAAACATGTTGTGACAACTTTTTTTTTGTCTTTTGGTGTTATATTATGCCCGCACACTTCCATCTGTGGAAAGGATGTGACCTATATACGTAAATTCTCTTACCTTTTTTCTTTTCTTTTTCTTCTTATTTTGCTGATGATATTCTGTGCTGCTTGTTTGACGATGACTTTGTGTCGACTTTTTTCTTTTCTCTTTTTGGCAATGTTTATGGGCAAAAGACCGTCCATACTTTAAAATCACTTAGATATTCACAGGATACATTAATTGATTTAAGTTAACTGTTCTGAGTGCTTAAGCTCTCTAATAATATCCTGTTCGTGAGGGTATTCCCAAATATGTAGTCTGAATTTTCAATTACTTGTACGGCAAACAGAGTTGAAAGAAAAAACTCACTATCAATGAAGAAAAGTAGGTTGACTACAAAGAAAAAGAAAGAAATAAAGGAAGGGGACAGGTGGAACATTGACCTCTATCTAAAAGCGATGCTGGACTGATCGACGCCATCAAAAATATGAAGCCAGGGAGGGAAGAGGATAGTTAATCTTCATAGTCTACTTTCAGTCTAAACCAATATGGACGAAAATTTCAGTTCTAACTAAGTTTTTATCCTTGTTATCGCTGTGCGGCTCATTTTTTATTGATATCTTGCATAAAACGTAAATAGTATTTACAGCATGTACTATTATATGTAAAGAAAGACCAGTACATGCGTAGCTCAAGAATTAAGATTTTAAAAAACGGGCCGCACAGGGATAGCAAATGTAAAAACTTAGGTAACCCTTTTTGCCGTTGCTTTAATCTGCCCCTGCTCAGTACGATTCTTTTCTTTCGTGTAAATTACTAATTAGTTTGAGAGAATCAAAACGTTGCTACAAAAGCAATAAATTCTTTCATGAAAAATGAATATCTTTTTAAATTTCAATTTACAGGGTAACAGACATTTTGCCTAAACTCGCGTGTTAAAAATAAAGAAAGCCAAAAGAATGAAAAAGCATAATGACACTTAAAACCGTAGAGTTATGAATAGAATAGAGATAGCGTGAGGGTGTTTTCTGGGCGAGGGAAGTGAATCTAAGCAACGGAAGGGCACTTCCACCACATTGACTGGTCCCATATTGAGATGCCCTCTATACCGAGTATTGCCTTGTCATTCTTTCTTATGGGAAGAGAAATCTACTAATGAGAAGCGCACATGTCAGATGAAACCTCCAAAATAGCTATCGTTGTTTATAAAGACAACTGTTTGACAATTGTAAAATGCTTGAAAATGTTCCAAATATGTTATGCTGTATATTGCATTTACACGACAGAAATTTGCGTTTCAAGGTCACCGATTGATCCACAGTACTCGGTATAGAGGGACTCTAAATATGGGGCCAGTCAATGTTGTGGAAGTGCCTCAATATGGCTGCCGCTGAAGCTTAAATTTGGCTTCATGTGACGTCATGAAAGGCCTTTCTATTATATCCCTAAGTCTATGGTTGTTACCTTTAGTATGCTTCCAGTTGTCTTAGGATATGGAAACCACTAATTTTGAAAGCATAATAAAACATAATTTCAAAAAAATGCGCACAAAACCATAGTATAAAATATAAAGCATAATAATTTTTATTTTTATTTAATTTAATTTTATGACCATATTTCACAAGTTACAACTTTTGAAATAAACTTAATGTGTTTATTTGAAGCTAATCCAAAGAAAATATGGTAAAAAGGTAACCCTATGTAAATAAATTGACAGTAGGGTTGTATATTACTAGTAACCTTTTTGTTCTTTTTAAATTAGTAATATTTTAAAAAAACGTTTAGAAATTGTAGAAGAAAGAGTATTTTCATTTATGTGCACTTGCGAATGAATAATATCTCTACGTGAATTAAGATGCTGAGATTTAATATAACATATACTAATCTGCCCCAGGCCTGTACCAATCTGTCCCTGCATGGACACATTGGTACTGTTTGGAAGCTTTCTTTAAAAAATGATATTACTTAAGGTAGATAAAGGGTGAGAAAATAGCTTTGTGCCGTAAAATTAGGCAAAGGTTCATTCAGTAACTGATAACAATCCTTCAAACCTTCATTTTCAGGAGCGTATCCTGTGGACTATCTAGAAGCTACCACTGCAGTCTAAGCTTGTGAACAAATCCTTTGAGCTGCACAATTAATAGTAATTTACATGAAAGGGAGGTCAGAACACCTATCATCATCATCATCATCAGTACTATGTGTGACCTCCGTACCCTTTTTCTACTTATTGCTTTGGCTAGTGGTAGTCCAAACTGTGAATCCAGAAAACGCCACTGTTCATTTCGTAAGAAAACGTACCAATGTGACCACCCTTTCCCTTAGATAACGTTCTTTCATTCTGTAAATCCGTATAAAAGGGATCCAGGGGTTCGACTTGTATAAATTGAATGTTTAATGTGAGGTTTAATATTGAGCTTTCTTCGCATAGTCTTTCTCCTAAGATTCTCGTGATGGTTTGATTAGAGCATATGAATAATTTTAATAGTTGAATTGAAACGCCACATATACCAACATGAGCAACTCTGGTTCCATTAGCAAATTATATAAGAATGTTACTGTCAAATTATTATGTTAGAATATTTTGTTTTCATGCTATATTTTTGTTCGGATCCAGCTGCTGTTTATCCTAAGTTTTTTTCCGGAGTTCTCTCACACCATGGTAGTTTCACACTAGGTCCTGGCTCGATTTCCTTTCCACATTCTCTGCAATATCCCTGCCTTATCCAAAAATGTCTGAAAATTTTAAAACACCTATAGTCACACGCTATTATTAAACAGTAAAAGTATACCTCACTTTTAGACAATATTTTTGTTTATTAAAAAAATTATTTTCTTCAAAACTTTCCACACAGTTTCATGTTCCACTTGCGATCCTGGACTATGGATAAGCACTGTAAATGCAACACGGAGTCGAATCCCACTCACGCCAGACATCTTGAATGAAGTTTTCCAGAGTTTCCCTTCATTCCCACCAGGCGAATGCTGAAATGGTACCTTCAATGGAGGTTCTGGTCGTTATCTTCCTAATTCCTATTCCCGGGAGAATGCTCGTCGACCAGCATCATCCTTTTAACTTCTGAAGGTCTTTGGAAGTACGTGCCACTTCAGCTCATAATTGTAAATCTATTAACAACTTAAAGCTTCGACAATGACTTGTTTCAAACGTCACCAATCTTTCTCTACGAAGAGAAATACGATAAAGAAACACTGACTCAATCTGTTTCTTTGGTAAACTTTATTTTTATATGGGCCAGTCTAGTAACTTTGGACTTCGGCCCGACACGATTCGCATTTAGCTGTTAAAACCTACAGCCATGCCCCTGCCGGGACTCGAACCACGAGACCTTTGAGCCGATGGCCTACCGCCTCAGACCGCTCGGCAACTCAATCTGGTTCTGTGTTATTGAAACAGGTTAAGTCTCTTTACAAATTAAGGCTTTTGAAAGTGGCACTAATAAATAGGTCTATTTAAAAATATTAAAAAAGAAATATTTTTATCAATAATAACCAAAAGGAAGTAACACGTAATTCAGAGATTAAGGCCGTTTATGATACAATTTTCTTAACCTTTCCGGGACCTGAGTCAAAGTTTCCTAAAGGCCATAAATAGAATTCAATCTTGGAATTTCCAGTTACTTTACAAATAGAAACCAGCCATCCTTCAGTTCTCAGGAATACTGGGAGCAAAAGAAAAGCCTGAAGCGAGATTTGAACACGAATTATTCTGTTAGAATTCCAGCACCTTACTGACAGGACTAAACTGTCAGTAATAAACAAAACCACTAGATCCAGACTGTACAGAGTGTCAGAAGTGAGTTACCCGAACCTCAAAAGACAAACTAAGTTACTTCCACGACTTATGCCACATTTTAATTACTTTTCTATTTCTCAGTCCTCATTCACTGAGAATTTTCTCATTTCTGCTAAAAATAAGTTATCAAGATGGTGGCACCAGATCAGACAGGTTTGCATGCACGGTAACGATATGAAACCGTTTTCTGATTCTGCGCTTGTGAGCAAAAGAACTAAACATTGAAAATATCTATCTCAGTATTCGAAATCTCTGGGCTTTTCCTAAATTTCAAATTCTGCGAAACTGTAGAACGGATTTGTAAGCAACGTTTACAGAATTTTTAACAGTGTATATGAGGACATATCTGTGCAGTGTGGGTCAGCAAACTTGATAGGTCTATCGAAATGCCTTGACAAAGTATGTACTAGAGACCACACATTTAAATATATATGGACAAGTCTGCACCACTAAGAATATAGCTGCAAGTTCTTCAGGTGTTTGCTTGCACGAAAACGATTGAAAAAGGCATCAGACAAAGAGGTCAACTATACGTACACACACGTGCGCATCTAGGACTCAGAAACCACACATCTGGAAGTTTCGTAGGCGTAAGTATGAGCACGGCTTCAACAGGTAAAAAAAATGTGTTTTCTCGCTCGTGGTTGTCCACTGAGGGAATACCAATATCCAGACAGGACATCACGATTACATGTTCCTACGAAATATCACATATGCATTTTTCCCCCCTCCACTCAGTCTAAACCCGAACCCAACCCAACTCAAACCAAGATGGGATCTTAACAGAGGTCACACACATCAATGGGCTAGCCAGTCTTGAGTTGCTTAGGTAGTACCTTCCCGGAAGATCATAGGACATTCACCGTTAAGCTTGTTGTATAAAAAATAAATAAAAGTTTTTTTATTATTACAATCATGTCATACGACCAAAGAAAGAGAAAATAAAATGCTGAAGTCTTCAAATCTATTATGTGGACATCAGCCTCTTGTCACTGCTTTCTTTTTTCCTGATAAATTTTGTACTCTTGATGCCTACGTAATTTCTTGTGGATATATCATTTGTTTATGCCTCTGCCTCATCCTTTTCCTCTTGTCCTGAAGTCCGTCCCACGTGCAAGACATTTGATCTTACAGTTAGAGTGCATAGACAAACTTTTAAACTGACGGGAGGCAGAGAAAGTTTGTGAAATATTTAAAGTCATTTTAATCTTGTAGAGTGGTTGATAACATGCTGAGTGCTATGTGGTTGGTCCTATCAAATCCACATATTTCATCTTTCTGCAATTCTACACACATTATAACATACAGAACACACCGACATATGTAGCGTGTCCTCTTGAAGTGAAGAAGACAAAGAGCCACTTGGTCATGCATGAGGGTACAATAAAATTATGGCCAACTTTAACATCAACAACAAGAAGAAAACCTGCCGAGTTTATTTTTCATATAATGTAGTAATTTTAATGTAATTTGTCTTAACACTATCACATTTACGATCTCTTTCTTCTTAGTCACACTGAAAAAAATAATAGTTTCAAATTAGAATGTTGAAATAAAATACTAAGACGTGTCTAAAAGATGTATATTAAAGTATTCTGTTACACAGTTCAAATGATAACTTTCTGGTCCTCTTTTATGTCTATAACGAAGACTTTGTGGAAAGGAGATAAAGAAAAACTGATTCTTTTAAGGCTATCTTCTAGGTTTCCTGAAAGTCCACATGTTAAAAAAATTACTTCATACACCACTCAGCTAGTTTTACACGTAGAGAGATGCAGCTTGTCTCTGGTCGTAGAGAAACTATTTGTGCGTGCCATTAGCCTATATGCGTTTTTTTAAATAGTAATTTATGACTTAAATAATTAAATTTCTGACTAACACACGCTAGAGCCTGAGTGAAAACAAGTAGAGAGAAACGGACTTCAGATTCCAGTTCGATGACTTGGATTTACTCGGCTGTTTTCAGTCTGTTGACAATACTGTTGGATAGTTTCATACTACCCTAAAAGCGCCTCAGAAACGTTTCTTATAGGTAACTCTGCAACATTGGTAACATTACATTCGCATTTCAGTTTCTTTCTGCAATGTTTCAAACATGTTTCAGAGACGGCGAAATGTCCACTTTTGTCATAGTTACATTCTGATGTTACGGTCACATTGCAATGATATTATGGTGAAACATTAAATATATGCGACAAGATCAACCGCTACTGATCAAAAGCTGATATACCACAAACATCAATAGTTGGACTTAACTCATTCAGTTTACTTGTCAAGAGCATATTACAAAATATAACATTTGAACATATACACGTACTACAGAGAAACGTATATAGAAAATCTTCTATCATGACCAAGACTCGAACCAGAGACCTCTCTAGTGGTAAGTTAACCCTTGTCCAGTTATGTCACCAGGCACAGCCCTACGAGAAAATGGTGACAATAATTCTTTTACGACCCTCAGCGCTTGAGACCTACTCATTAATAACCATTTATGTCCTTTGTATAGGATGGCAGATTCTAGAAAAAAGAATTTATGGGGTTTTTACTTAATTAATATAGGTTGTTTGGTTACGATCTGAAAACTTTCAGATCAGTCCAGAAGCTCCTAATTTCGCGATTAATATCAACAAAGTTGAAACTGAAAATCTACAGATGGGCATTCTGTCGGTAGTACTTTATGGTAGAATAGGACCCTGGCAAATGAACATAAATTGCCCGTGTTTGAAAATAAGGTTTTGAGACGTAAAAACAAGACGAGATAAGCGGAGAAAAGGAGACTCTATAGACTGCTGTAAGAATAATGAAATCACGACGGCCATGTAGCAAGATTGTAATATTTAAAACAAAATGTTTTAAACGTGTTTTAAACAGAGGCGATAGTTTTAAACATTTTGAACATTTGTTTTAAACGATGTTTTTTTAAAAGCCGTGTTTAAAACATGTTAATTTTATTTTTCTTTGAAAGAATCGTATTATTTTTAAGAGCACGAAAGGGTGTGTTTTTTACCAGTAAAACGTATGCAATTAGTCCCGTGTGAAAGCTAGTTTCCAATAATCAGTATTATGGTGGAGTCATAAAATGCCTTGTTTTGATTTGATCTTTATCGGTTGAATGCTAGAAACAGGAGATATTAATTCGCTATCAATAATATGAAACAAGATGTTCATATTTCAATTCTTTTTCTATTTAGTGTGAGAAAGTGCCAGGAAAAGAAAAACTTCATAGGCATGTACTTTCTTCTATGATTACATTGCTCTTTTCTTCTTCTTTTTTTATGTTTATGAGGAAAGGGGCAGTAGTGAGGGTATCGGTGCTCGGAGTTTATGTCTGGTGGTAGAATTTATTAGGTACTCTGTTTCTTTGCTGTTCGTTTATTGGTTCATTATCAGTGGGTTGCACAGGAAGAAAAAAGATTTATTCTGGACGTACTTTATTAAAGTTAATCATTCCGAAAATAATAAAACCTCAAAAATCACTTACCCGAATGAGAGTGCATTTCAAGAAGTATAATTCAGATCCAGGCCAGGACATTGCAGAAGTGTTCCCATGCATGGCGCTCTGAGATATAATCAGCCTTCTATTAAATTGAGTACCACAGTATCTTTGGTATTCCAGGGCACTTTGGGAGGTAAAGGCAACCGAAAGTGGGACTTACTCACTTCGTGCATTGGACGAGAATATATAGATCACTACCCCCATATCCATCATGCGCTGTTCACGACGCGTGCGCATTGTGCAGGGTATGCCTAACTAACTAACTCTATGGGTTATGCAACTCGCAAGTTTATCGCCGCAGTAACAAACGTTCGTCATTGGATTCTATCCTGGGCAACATCAAGCCAGTTTTCATCAGAAACACCTAGTTCTCGAAGATCTCTTCTAATATCGTCCTCCCAACGACGTCTCGGTCTTCCCAAAGGTCTCCTTCCAATCAGAATAGAATATAATGGTTTTTGACCCATCCAAGCTAAATGGCCTGCCCACCTTAGTCGTTGCGATTTCATTATTTTTACATCTGGTGAATCGTACAGTCCGAGGAATTCTTCATTATGCAGTCTCCTCCACTCTCCAGTCATCTCGTCCCGTTTCAGCCCGTATATCTTTCTCAAACCCTTATTTTCAAATCCACGTAATTTATGTTCATCTGCTAGGGTCGTATTCCAACTTTCACAACCGTAAAGTATTACCGGCAGAATAACAGTTCTGTATATTTTTAATTTCCTTGATATTAATCGCGATGTTAGAAGTTTTTAGATTGAATAGAAACATGCGTTCCCCGATACTAAGCGACTTTATTTTCTTCCATGACCTCATTTTTGCTTGTAACGTATGCTTCCAAGAATTTAAATTTGTTTACTTTCTCTATGACCTCATCCCTAATTCTTATGTTTTTATTTCCTTCATTCCCTGTGTTTTGGCTTGTTATAATGTATTTTGTTTTATCTATGTTTACCTGTAGACCTATCTCATTGCACGCTTCTACTAAGACATCGGTGTTGTTTTGTAGTGCATCTATATCGTCCCCTATTAAATCTACATCATCCGCGTATACAAACAGTTGATTCAAACCATTCAATGATAGTCCCTTTTTGTCCCCTTTAATTTTTAAAATCGCATATTCTAACGCAAAGTTAAACAGTAGTGAGGACAATTCATTGCCTTGTTTCTATCCGTTGCGAATCTTGAAACTATCTAACATATTATTACCTATCCGTACTCTGCTTATGGGGTCGCTGAGACACATTTTCACTAGTTGAACCAATTTTATCGGAATTCCAAATCCTATCAGGATACTGTAAAACTTTTCCCTTTTGATAAAATCATATGCTTTCTTAAAATCAATGAATAACTGGTGAACCGTTCCATTGTATTCCCATTTCTTCTCCAAAATTTGTCTCAAGTCGAAAATCTGGTCCAACGTGGATCTATTTCTTCTAAATCCACATTGGTGATCTCCAATTATTTCATCTACGTATACACTTAGGCGTGTTAACAGAATATTACTTAATACCTTGTAACAGCTTGGAAGTAACGAGATTCCGCGATAATTATTACAGTAAGATTTATTCCCTTTTTTTGTAAATCGGAACTATTATTGAGGATTTCCGTTCCTTTGGGAGCTCCTCCTTTCTCCAAATAGCACTTATCAATTTACGTAGTTCCTTGATTAGTACCGTTCCTCCCGCTTTAATTAATTCGGCTGGAATATTTCTATTCCTGGTGATTTGAAATTTTTCAATTTCTTTACTCACATTTCGATATCGATCTCGCTAGGTTCGGGCATAAACGGTTCTGCGGTGTGGATTTCAAATTCCTCAGTTTGTTCCCCGTTGTGTACATTAAGAAGCTTGTCGAAATAACTTTTCCAGACATCGACAATTTTAGTCGGATTCGCCTGAAGATCTCCACGTTCATTTCTAATCATTCCTAACCTCGGCTGGTAACCTTTTCCTAACGAGTTTACTCCTTTGTATAGATCTTGTATGTTATTTGTCTCCCCGTTTTCCTCTATCTCCTGAATCTTCTGCGTTAGATATTCTCGCTTTTTGTTTCTGAACCCGCGTGTGGCGTTTCGTTTCGTTTCGCGTTACTGTAGTGGTTGGTATTTGCTTCGCTTTTATTACTTAGCCATCGTTGCCTTGCTTGTTTTCGTTCCTCATGAAGCTTAAGGCATTCTTCATCAAATCAAGGTTTGTTTTTCTGTTGTTTCTTCTCACCTACGCTTTCCTTCGCTGCGCTCTTAATTGTTTCACAAATTGCCTCCCACATCTTACATCAATTTCATTATTAATACCATTATTATTAATCGAGTCGGCTAGGATTTCGAACCTATTTGAGAGTTCGAGTTTGTAATCTGCTTTTATGTACGGATTATTTAATAGTTTCACTTCGAATTTCAGTTGTTTTGATCCCTTGCTTTCTCTGTTCGCGATGCATAACTTTTCCCTTACTTTTGTGATCACTAATTGATGGTCGGTGTCACCTTCCGCTCCTCTGTACGACCTAACGTCCACTATGTTGGTGTGTCTTCGTCTGTCTACTAATACGTGATCGATCTGGTTGAGAGTTTTGCCGTCCGGAGATACCCATGTGTATTTGTGTATGTCTTTGTGTTCAAAGTACGTGCTCTTTACCAGTAAGTTTTTCGAAATCGCGAAAGTTATCAGTCTTTCTCCATTGTTGTTGGTCTTTTCGTGAAGACTGTATTTGCCTATAGTAGGTCTATATTTTTCTTCTCTCCCTACCTTTGCATTGAAATCACCCAACACAATTTTCGAACGGTAATCGGTCAAACGCTCTGAGCCTTTCTAGCTCATCATAGAATACATCTTTGTCGTTATCAGGTAGCCACCTCGTTCGGAGCATAGACGTTTAATAAAACCGCGTTTCCCCATCGAGTGCGTATCGTAACGTACGATAGTCTTTCGTTTACGAACTCTATATTCTGCACCGCCTGAAGGATACTGTTCTTAATGAGGAATCCTGTTCCGAAATCGTGAGACTGTGTTCCCCCGTAGTAGAAAGTGTACTTGCCCTGTCGGATGCTATCTTGACCCTCCCACCGAACTTCTTGTTTCGCTAATGTCTAGCTCGTACTTCTCGGTCTCGTGTACCGCCATCCACCTGAAAAGCGCCCGTTTGGTATAACGTTCGTACGTTCCACGTTCCTATGCTAAGGTTCTTCTTAATCCTGTTCTTGGAGCCCCCTGAAGCAGTCCCCGCACGGAGACCCGAATGACGGACTATTTTACCTCCGGAATATTTTACCCCAGGAGAATCCATGAACCATCTGTTTTTTCTTGACATATTTTAGCGGTGTAGAGTTGTCAGCTCTATGACCTCGCAGTAAAGGTAGACATTCAAGACGTCGTGCTCTGTCCATCTCTGAGCCTTGCCGATGTCATTCATCTTCAGCCTCAGAGTGGTAATGGTGATGCTGCTTCCCCTCACCATGATAATTTTGTTCGGGTTTATCTTCCCCTAGCCTAGTATTGTAATAAAAGTTTATTTTAAAGTTTTTCAAGTTTTATTTTTTTTTCAGTTTTTTTCAAAATGTCGTTTTTGACACAGCAACTATTTGATGCTTTACGCTGCAGATAATCAATGTAATCAGCAGGATTGAAATTCAGCTTTTACACATTCATCCCAATTTACTATTGCTTTGTTTCCCTGCAGCCTTACGAGGCAAATGATGGGATTATTTTTGCATTCACTACGAAATTGTTATACTTCCTATATCTTCACCATAAGAAACATAAGGAATTAACTAAGGACATATAGACTGAAGTTATTTCGTATAGTTTGTAATAAAATACTAGTAAATCTTCGGGGAACTGAACAAATATTTTAAATTATAGGAAGAATTTAAGTTCCTAGAGATAATACAACTTCGAAGACATCTTTACTGTCAACTGAAAAACTATGATTTATTACCGAAATACGCTTTCATCCCGTATCACGAAGATTGGTAGTTCTTCGAGTGACGCTGACAAACACGTCTGTTAGCGGCACTCCAATGTATACAGCTAGTTTCGGATCTAGCGAACTTTAAGCCCGATTTTGATGCTTGAACTTGCATTTGAAAGCTCTTTGCCATACTAAAACACAGAAGAAAAAAAAGGGTCGGTAGGACCTCCCTGGGACCCCATTGGATGGTGCGAAAAAATTCGAAATTTCACATTTATGATGATAGCACTGATCCCAGACCATATAGGCGGCTCCAATATCGTTCAAACGGGGTATCACACGTCAAAATCGGTGAAGGGGTTCAAAAGTTACTACTTCTTTTTAGTCGAATTACAAAATTTTCACAAATGATAGAAAAGTCATTCTGTCTGTCAGTGTGTCTGCCATTCTGTCTTTCTTTTTGATTAAGCCCCAAATGGATGGTACCGGGGCGTTATAGGGATCAATTGGGTGCCCGAATTTTTGGGGTAAATCGAAGCTTATTTTTTTTGATAGGCGTTACCGTTTTCGAGATACGGAGCTAGCATGGTCCAAAATAAACCTTTTGTATGAAGACTATGCACTTTATTTTCTTAAAAAATAGGCAGCCTTACAAAATAAGTGACATCAATATAAAAAAACCCTTCGGAGTAAAGAGAAGTGTGACGCAAGAATTCTACTCACAAAAGAAGTGATATCAATTTTGATAGTGCCTTTCTTTGTGCCACTATGGCGGAAGGGGGGATACTAAATCTCTTAATTTTATGACAAAGGAAACACTTCCGCCACAGTGACACAAAGAAAATAACTCGCAAAATGGATATCACTTCTTTTGTGAGTAGAATTCTTGTGTCACTCCTCTTTACCCAGAAGGGGCTTTTCTTCTGACATACATTATGTTAATTTCTAATTACGGTATTATTGAAGGAAGATATCTATTTTTGATTAGGGATGGATTCGAGCGAGTTCGAGTCGAGTTTTCGCTAAACTTGACTCGACTCGTAAGAGAAATCTTTCAACTCGACTCGACAAATATTGTCCAACTCGACTCGAAATTCACTCGAGTTTCGAGTCGAGTCGAGCTAAAACGAGCTAAATCGAGCCAAATCCTACAGTATGTCTCTATGCTGTCTTCTTGAGATAGCCAAAATTACCGGACAACCAGATGACAAATTATCCTGTATCTATTTAACCATCCGGATTGTATCCATCATCCAAATATTACCCGTTATCCGGATATTAGCCGACATCCGAAAATTATCCGCTATCTGTCCGGATATTACATGACGTCCGAATATAGTCCAGTCATTAGGTACTTTTGGGGTGCAAGCTGTTGAGAAGTTTTAAAATTTGGCACAATTGTACACTTAAGAGCTCTAACTATAATGTTAAATTTGTAAACTTGGATTAGGGGACAGCCGCTCGTGCCGCCATTTTGAATCAAAAATTGCGGGAAAGCAACTATATATGTAAAGTATGCCCAGTGCAATACCAAACCACTGAAGCTAGACAAACGAAATTTGATATGTTGATGTATCATCAAGAGTAGATTACGGGAAAATTACAAAATTTAGAGAAAATCGTCATCTTCAATCCAATATGGCGGACAAATTATAAATATATATATATATCATCATCATCATCATCATGTTCAGCCGTTTTCTATCCACTGCTGGATGAAGGCCTCCCCCTTTTCTTTCCACATATCTCGGTCTGCTGATATCCTCATCCATGTAGCTCCTGAAAAACGTTTGATTTCATCTACCCATCTTACATTTGGACGTCGTCTCGGTCGTTTCTTTTCTCTAGGAATCCAATGTAGTACATTTGTCCTCCACCTTCCATCTGTTCGTCTAGCTATGTGACCGGCCCATCTCCACTTCATCTTCTTCGCAGTCTTGATTACATCCTCTACCTTTGTTTGTGCGCGAATCCATTCATTTCTCTTCCTGTCCC
>JAGDQP010013121.1:0-11478 GCA_022664845.1 Lepisma saccharinum | reverse complement strand
TATTATTATTATTATTATTATTATTATTATTATTATTATTATTATTAACTATTGGTCTATGCGATCAGATAGGTCTACAGGTAAACATAGATAAAACAAAATACATCATAACAAGCCGAAACACAGGGAATGACGAAAATAAGAAACATAATAATTAGGGATGAGGTCATAGAGAAAGGAAACAAATTTAAATACTTGGGAGCATACGTTACAAGCAAAAATGAGGTAATGGAAGAAAATAAAGTCGCTTAGTATCGGGGAACGCATGTTTCTATTCAATCTAAAAACTTCTAACATCGCGATTAATATCAAGGAAATTGAAAATATACAGAACTGTTATTCTGCCGGTAATACTTTACGGTTGTGAAAGTTGGAATACGACCCTAGCAGATGAACATAAATTACGTGCGTTTGAAAATAAGGGTTTGAGAAAGATATGCGGGCTGAAACGGGACGAGATGACTGGAGAGTGGAGGAGACTGCATAATGAAGAACTCCACGGACTGTACGATTCACCAGATGTTGTAAAAGTCGTGACGACCCATGTAGCTCGGATCGGGGGAAAACGAAGATTATATTCTATTCTGGTTGGAAGGCTGAATGGAAGGAGACCATTAGGAAGACCGAGACGTCGTTGGGAGGACAATATTTGAAGAGATCTTCGAGAAGTAAGTGTTCGTGATGAAAACTGTCTCGATATTGCCAAGGATAGAATCCAAATTGTTACTGCGGCGATGAACCGGCGCGTTCCATAGGCCATAGAGTTAGTTAGTTAAAATTATTAACTATTGAACTTCCAGTAGAGCGTATGCAATATTTTCATATTCACTGGCCCCGAAATTTATAAATTTTGTATTGAAATACTGATTGGTAACAGACTATGTCAAAAAAAAAAAAGAAAGAAAGAAAAGAAAAGAAAAGAAAGAAAATAGAGATATAAGCTCCGCCCTGTGAAATTTTCAAGGGACGCCCATCATTTGTGTCTTGTTGTGTAAATGATTATCAATGTTATTTCCACTTATTTGAAACATACGCTATTATTATGACAAACTTTCTCTATTAATCCACATATATATATTTAAGTCTCACATATCCTCCTTTGGAAGTGCCTGTTTTCAGCAACACATCTGGTTATCGATTTTCTTAAGTAAGAAAGAAATTAGAATGGCAAGTATGATGATTTCAAAATTTATCATAAAAAATAATTGATATTTGCAAAAACATGACACACTTTTGTACGAACAGCAGCTGCAACTATAGTTCAGAGCTCGGCTAATGAAGGTGTAATTCCTATCCGCTCATGCACAGTCTCTCTCTCTCTCTCTCTCTCTCTCTCTCTCACACACACACACACACATGTATGCCCAACCCACAAATCCAGAAAAGCAAGTGGTTAATAACGAACAGATAAAACTTGTTCTAACTGAAAAGTGAGTCTTGGTAATTCGAAGACTTGCTTCATTTTTTTTGTGGCCATTTTTGATAGAGTTTTATTTTTTTTAACTTTAACGAAAGTAATTGTTCTTAATAAAGAGCCGCCAATGATGCAAATAGAAAAAAAAATATATATGAAAAAAGAAGAAGAGGAAAGCGTATTCAGAAAAGAAAACAAGTGAACTACATTTCGGAAGTTAATTTAGCGGAGTTAATACACGGCAATCATCTGGTAGTAAGTACTTATTACAACGTTGTATTGCAAAAGTTGACCACCCCTTTTTTTTAAAAAATATTGTCTATTAATTGCTTTTTTTTTTAAATGTGACTTCTTTTTAACTTGTTCGTGAGTGTTTGCCAGCAGATGACACTGTGTTTCGAAGATAATTAATTGTTTTTTCACGGATAGCTTTTGTTTCGTCGTTCAAAAAAAAAAAAAATTAAAAAAAATGTTGCTGTGAAGATAAGTACAGACAGAAGTTGCAATAAACGATGCTCAACATTGTTTTGCACAACAATAAATTGAAAGGTTTCACTACAACAATGATCCAATCCATTTTTCACGCAAATTGGAGGGAAGGAAGCAAAAATGTTAGGAACCTCTAGGTTTTTTTTTTTTTTTTTTTTTTTTAGAGTTAATGTCCAGAATAATGAAATCACGACAGCTAAGATGGACAGGCCTTCTAGTTCGGTTGGGGTAAAATTGAAGATTATATTCTATTGTGGTTGGTAGTCCGGAGCGAAAGAGGCCTTTGGGAAGACGGAGACGTCGTTGGGAGTGACAGTATTAGAAGGGATATTTGAAAAGTAGGTGTTTCTGATGAAAACTGGTTTGATGTTTGTTGCCCAGGATAAAAATCCAATGGCGAATAAATGTTACTGCGGCGATGAACTCACGTGTTTAGTACGCCATAGTGTTAATTAGTTAATGCCAAACTAAAACAATTGGGGGGGGGATAAGGTTTTGTTCGTTAGAAACTACTTCTTTAAAACTGGGGTTTCCAAGCGTTTTGCTTATTTTTTTTTTCTTTTCAATTACTTTCACAAGTGGGTTAGATCATTCTTGCCCTCGACGAGAGGCAGTACAGGGGATTAGAGGGGGCTGTGATCCCCGGATAGCCCCTAGTTTTATCAATACTCCTTATTTCACACATAGGAATGTCATACACTTATAAGTCAGCCTCCCGATATTTTCAAATTAATAGCGTCCTACCGGAGTACCGGTCTTTTGATTCTGGCGCCATTATTTTAAACTCAACTTTTCATTATACAAGCGATATCGAAGATTAAAAAAAAAGTTCGAGATAATCGATATACTATATAGCCCCATGGACATTCACTTACTGACTGATTCACTCATCCATATAAATTCACAGGCCAAACTACTGGAGCTAGAAACGCCAAATTTGGTATGAAGATGTAGGACCATGAGTAAATAAAGGAAAAAATCCGACATTTTGAAAAAGTCTCCATCTTGGATCCAAAATGGCCGCTAAACCCATTGTTGTATAGCATACACAGCCTAAACCGCTGGGGTTACTAAAATGAAATTTGGTATGGAGGTACAATATCAATAGGAGATTAATAAAATATTACGCAATGTATCCTAAGTCGCCATCTTGGATACAAAATGGCGGACTTAAAATCCATTTTCAACAACGATTTAGCTAGTGATACGAAATTTAGCATAAAGGTGTATCATAACTAGTAGTTTAGGGAAATAATACAACATTTTGGGAAAGTCGCTATCTTTAATCCAAAATGGAGGCCCGAAAACCCATTTTCTAAACCACTAAAGCTACACAAACGAAATTTGGTATGAAGGTGTACCATGACGAGTAGGCCACAAAAAATTGTGAAAACCCATGGGGGTGCAGCCGCCAGAGACTCTCTGGTTACGATAAAGGGGGCGCAGCCTCCCCCAGTGGAGCAAAGCGAGTCCATGTAATATATAGCCGCATGGTCATTCACTTACTGACTCCCTGACTGATCATCAAAATTCACAGGCCAAACTACTGGAACTAGAGACACCAAATTTGGTATGAAGGTGTAGGACCATGAGCAGGTAACGGCAAAAATTCGATATTTTGAAAAAGTCACCATCTTGGATCTAAAATGGCCGCCAAACCCATTGATGTATAGAATACACAGCCTAAACGGCTGGGACTACTGAAGTGAAATTTGGTATGAAGGTACAACATTACAAATAGATTACGCAAATATTAGAAAATGTATTCAAAGACGCCATCTTGAATCTAAAATGGCGGACGCAAAAAATCCATTTTCGACACCGTTTGAGCTAGAGATACGAAATTTGGTATGAACATGTACGGTATACCAAGCGTAGTTTAGTAGAATATTACAAATCGTTGAAAAAGTTGCCATCTTGGATCCAAAATGGACGCCAAAGCCATTGTTGTATAGACTAGACAGCCTAAACGGCTAGGACTCCTGAAATGAAATTTCATATGAAGGTACAACATCACTAGTAAATTACGAAAATATTAATTAGACAATGTATCCTAAAATGCCATCTTGGATCCAAAATGGCGAATAAAAAATCAATTTTCCACACTGTTTCAGCTAGAGATACGAAATTTGGCACAAAGGTGCATTTTGACGAGTAGCTTAGAAAAATATTACAACATTTTGGAAAAGTCGCCATCTTGGATTCAAAATGACTGCCCGAAAACCCATTTTCCACAGATTTTGATCTAGATAAATGAAATTTCACATGATGGTGTACCATCAGAAGTAGGTCACGACAGTGTAAGAAAACCTTCAAAAAGTCGTCAACTTGGATCCAAAATTGTCGCCCAAAAACCGAATTTCCAAAGCATTGAAGCTAGAGAAACGAAATTTCGTATAAAGGTGTATGACCAAGAATAGGTTACAAAAAATGGGGCAAACCTCCCCTTTGGGGGCACTGCCCCCTCCCGTGGTAGGTTCCAGATGGACATCATGGCGGTGTAGTCCTGTAGGGAGATTTTGGTTTGTATAAAGGGGAAGGGGCGCAGATCTCACGGGAAGCAAAGCGAGTCTTTATATATATATATATATATATATATATATATATATATATATATATATATATATACCGAAATGTATATAGGTGACACAACATTGTCATATTTTGTAAATGGACACATTGAGGCACAAGGTTTCTTTGTACAAAGTATGACAATTTTGTGCCACATATGTCCGGCTATATATAAAAGATTCACCAATGTCACTTATATCCCTTGGCTTCTGGAATCGACATAATTTATTAATGATTTTTTTCGTTCAAGACAATATTTTAGGCAAAGATTGATTAAATATTTATATGAGAGTGTACTGTTTCCTAGCAACTCAAGAAATATGTTTGCTGGGGACATTTTACACTTTGGACGATTTAATTTGGATGTTATGATCGCTCATGGAAGATGCCAGCTCCAGAAAATTTCGCTACCATGTTTTAATGTCCTTCTACTAAACTCCTTTGACTTACATCATCCCTGGCCAGTCTTCGCGATAACTGGATTGAAAATCACAAGCGTAATGGGAGAAAAGGACATATATGGCTAATTGTCAGTCAGGGTGAACGATCTTTACCATATGACCACATATAGTGTCATTGTGTCCTTCGGAGTTCCTCAACAGGTCGCGAAGCCCTTTTTTCTTGAGTATGTAGTGGTGTTGGAATTTGCTTCTTTTTTAAATCCGAGAAAGAACGTAACCAGTTATGATGTGCTCTCTAAACCACACACATTGCAAATATGTCTATCAAGACAGATGGATGCACTTAAACTTTGTGATCAATTATAAGCCAAGTGAAATTTTTATTTTAACACTGCATGAAGACTCGTACTCTCATAGTGATGAGAATAATAGTCTGTAATCATTTAGACCTTCTCATTAAAAAAATGTTGCTAGTTAAAATTCTTTATTAACGAAAGAAGTGCATTGAGAAACCCCACCAGAATATTATATTTCTAATCCCAGTTTCTGTTAATTATTTTCATATAACAAGTATGTTCGATCAATTAATCTCTGGCTTACTTCTTACCATATTAGTCTTTGATGTCTTTTGCAGAAAAAGATCTACCACAACGACTCAAAGAAAAGCCATTAGTCAATAACTCTTTTCTCCGTCTTGAAATTACGACTGCAAGAAATTTCATTGCAAGCCAATTACAAATACTTATACATTTTTTTATTTTTTTCTTAGCTTCAGTGTACCAATTTATTTCGATGTCAATTAATGTTTCTCATGACGTCACATACGTTGTAATGAGACGATATATTAATTTTACATATGCAAAGAAATCACCATAGTAACTTTCTGTTTGTAAATTTTCAATTTTATTGGGTTGGTGCAAATGAAAACGCCCGCCTCAGGTGCGTCTTGTCCAAAGGCTAAAAAATAAAAACTACATTACCCACGGTTAATCCAAGTAGTTCCCGTCTGCAGCCCCACATTGTTGCCATTGCTCAGCCAACGATTGGATTTTGTGGTGAAAGAAGTTTTGCATTAGGATAATTCTTCAGAAACAGGAGTTTTTGGATATTATTTTTTTTTTCAACTATTTTAAATATGTTAGTTTGTAGGAATCTTTGAAGCATTTTTGGGTACATTTTGAAGGTACTCAGAGATGAATACTGTATTATTTAATTATTCCATTTACAAAATATGGAGTAAAATCCATGGAATTGATGTGTTCTTTTTTTTTTTTACTTTTTTTTGCTGCCATGTTCCTTACAGTGAGAATGGAATTCCGCAATGAATCATGAATGAAGTGTTCAGTGTCTGGCTTCTCTTGATTATAGGAAACCGAAATAAAAATACAATATTATGATTAAGAGTTCCATGGAGTTGATGATTAATAAGTGACACACGCTTGATTTTAACTTTCTATTCCACAATAAGTCGATTGTAGAAGCATCTTCCTTCTAATTCCACTGAAATAAGACCAAGTTGGCTGCATCCTGTCTAACGCATGCAAAAATGTTGTGCAGTGTTGCCAGCTTCGCACTTTTATTACAACTTTTTCTTGTCAGTCCATGAAGGTAATGAAAACGGATGGTGTCATGTCTTTCAGTAAATATAATTCTCATACTAATTTACTATTAGGTTAATTTTCGATTTAATTACGATTCGTGTTTCGAACTAAAATATTTTGAGAATAATTGTTGAAAATTAACTGGGAAACTAAAAACAGATATTGAAAACATGCCTCAAACATGAAATTGAAGGTGGGTTTCATACCATGGAGTTGATATTAAGCATAGGACCGCCCGATCATTAGGGAAGGTCTTCCCTGCCACGAAGTAAACACGTTCCATTCCATTCAGTTAATTTCCTGACTTTTCCAGTCAACTGGTCGAAAATTTTTAGTTGTCCTTCTCTGGTAAAGAAAATAGACCATATTGTAAGGTGAGCATATTTTTTTCAGTGATTCCAGGGAGAATCGAAATAATTCCACTTCTTCCTTTTTGTAACAGTAAATTTGGCTACCTTCCACCCAACCACCACCACTACATGAAAGATTATTCTTAATACTTGTATCTATACATGTTGATTGGGAGTTTAGAAATGAGCGGTTAAGTCAATCAGAAAATGCATAATACGATTTTAGAAAAGAGAAATAACAAACAGTTCAAGGATTTAGCGAAAACGTAGATAATACAAAATTAGGACCCCTGAAAAGAGTAGCCATATCTTGTAGGCCTAGACAGAAGTTGTTTCCAAATATTTCTAATAAAAACAAAAATTTTCTAATGATATTTATTCTTTAAACCAGAGAGAAAACTGGGGAGACAAATAACCGGGTATAAATGCCTTAATTCGAGGAAACTCTCCGGAAAACCAACCCTATTGAACACTTCGTCCAACACAGAAAATAATATCCATAAACTATCTTGATACAACTGTGGAGGTATACTTGAAATTATTTTCAAGCCATTGGTATTCATGGTTGAGCAGAAAGAGGAAGAAAAGGGTCAGGTGAAAAAGAAGAAGAAGAAGAAAATGACACTAGAAAAACTAATGAAAAGCTTGAGTAAGCTGAAATTAAGAAAGGTAGCACTTTAATTTATTAAATTCGGTGTTAAAATTATCAGCCATTGTTTCCCGTTTTCTCTGTTCTAAAATGAGAACATTAAAACAACAAACGAAGTGCAATAAATAAGAATAAATGACGGAAGATTACAGGAGTTAAAAGAACAATCAGTTGGGACAAAAGCAGGTTATTCCGAAATTAGGTACAAAAAAAAATATTAAAAGATCCTTTTCAACCAGCAGTTTCTTCTTCCTCTTCTAAAAAGTAGTTTTTTTTCTTTACTGCCTTCCTCTTTCTCTTCTTTCCATGGATTTTCAAATGACACGTAACTAAGTTTTGAAATATTTAGTGAAATTTTTAACTTGCATGTCTATTGTCTTAAATGTTTTTGCTTTACCCTTTGAAAAAATATATATATACTTGTATGAGAAGCCGTTACCCTTTCACATTGCGGTTTCTGTGTTATTTTACTCGAAAAAAAATAATAATATAACGTTACAAAAAATCGTACAACATAGCAATTTAAGGACAAAGTAGCTACCGCCTGTATTTTTTTTTTACTTTTTAGGAAAACTCTTTTTTCAACCGTCATCTGTCTCATAATGAAGAATTATGAACAAATTATTTTTCTTCTAACCAAAGCGCTCTCTTAACGAAGTATTCATATAAGATTTTTGTCCGTATCTATGAAAACTCTTATCAGTGTTTCCAACTGTTATACTCTAAACAAATTGTCTTTTTTTTTCTCTTCGTACGGTATGATGAACTTATTGTGCAAATATGCTCTTTTTTTTTTTCAAAATTGAACTTATCTTCTCACTTTTACTGATCTCCCTCGTATTTAAAAGAAGGAAGAATAGAAGGTAAGTACAGACAGACTACTGAAAAATTGTGACATGTTGGTGAGCATGTGCAGCAATAGTTTTCAACATGTGCAAAATATGATTTGTATGAGTGCAAATGCACAAAGTTGTTGTATACTTTGGGTCCACACTTTGTAAATGAAGTCAAGATACGTGCTATTTGAAGAGAATATATTTGGAAAAAGAAAACAAGACAAAACAGTATATTCACACGTCTTTATTTAGAGCACAAGTTAATATCTACTATTGGCAGAATGTATTCCTACATACAGTGGGTTTCAAAAACAATCTCTTTTAATAAGCTGAAATGGAAGTCCATCCTGTCTCAGTCAATGTTTAATGTTACTGCCATTTTGGTATGCATAGTTGCCAGATAATAAAAACTAATAGTGAATCCATAGTAAGCAATGTTTATGCATATTTTTGTGCGTACACATGTTGACAAGGACTGTTTCAAGAACACGAAAATACTTCGAAATCACCAAATGTTGTTATGCACAAGTTCATGGAAACAGAGATTATAGGGTTAAGTAAACGTCTCTGAAATTGTCACTACTCACTTATTGGCACTCCCTAAATATTTTTTTTTTTTTAAATTAAGCTGTTTTCTGAAAAGGGTGTTTAAGTTAAGGTTTAAAAATAAAGTTTTACTCTGTGAGTGAAGCCTCACAATTTCAAAGTTAGCAGTTCCAAAGCGTAGATAATTCTGGGTGTGCTGAACCCAGAGTAGCCACTGTAATGTAATTTCTGTTGCAATATAATACTTTGTAAGGCTGGCTTACATTTAATCGGAAATATATACTTGCACTTTCCCCTACCACTAATTTCTTTTTCCTTACTTTGAGAACTACGTTGGGTTTATCAAAACAGTTAATATTCGTCTTATTTATATCATTTTTTTTAAAAAAAATAGCCGTAATTTAATTTACGCACACGTATCGAATCGACTAGGTGAATCATGACGTGATCAAAGGTAAATGGTTATCGACAAGTCCGGAGGGACCATTCTGACTAAGGTGTTTCATTTTTTTTTTCTGTTGGCCTCAGACACACCAGACGAATGACCATTTTAATGGATGAAAAAAAATCTGTTTTCAGTATACCCTCCCCAACTTTTACTTTCAAAGCTTTCTTGAACAAATACAACTCTCAAAAAGAATATTGAAAATACTAAATAAAAAGTAGCTAATCGGAAATCGTATTCCTCACCCCCGCTAAACCAGAATTTTAATCCCTAAAGACTTCTCCCAAAAATCGGCAACACTGTATCTCAGGTAGTAGTGAAGTGACTATTATCCTTAGGGCTGATTTTCATGAAAGCTTGCGTTGCTTGCGATTTGGGTGAGTAGCCAATTGAATCACGTGTTTTATTGTGTTGTTCTATGTGTAGCACGCGTTTCAATTGGTTATTCACCCAAATCGCAAGCAACGCAAGCTTAATTCGAAGGAAAGCAGCCCTTAGTGTGTTGCATGTCCGGTTTTCAATCTGAAACAAACTGAAATGTCAGGTTTTAAAACAAATTGGAGCTGGCAACCCTACGCACAATTTTTTCTTAAACATTAAAATAATAATAATAATAAAAAAGCAATATTCTAAAACTCAATCCTATCTCAATTAAGAAATACTGATATGAAATCGTTAAAGCCAGACATATAGTACAGAAACCAGGTTTATTAAACGAAAATCTTCAAAAAATATTATTACTTCATGAAGCTACAAAATTATTTTTCTAGAATAATTTTCAAAAGCAAGTAATAAATGCCGTAAATATATTCTCGAACAATGGACGATGGACAATGGGCATGTAGCATATCATCGCCAATTTTAAAATACCGCCCGATAGCCACTTTTATCCAAGGAATTTTAGAGTTTGACCCGGAAAAAAGAAATCGCACAAGCCTTAGGAGATATGTTTTTAGGCCCTTACAATTAATACTAAAAGTCCGCTAAGACCCAAGCTGTGCTACGGCCACCATATTGGAAAATGACGGACATGTTTAACTTTTTAGATTACAACTCACTAACCGTGTGAGTTAAAGAAAACAATTTCAAACAAAAATTGTAGCTTATAAAAAGCAACATAAAAAGTTATCTTGTGGAACATTGATATATATATATATATATATATATATTAGTTACAGCCGCCGGCCGGGTGGTCGAGCGGTCTGCGGCGGTAGGCTATCGGCTCAAAGGTCCCGGGTTCGAGTCCCTGCAGGGGCATGGGTGTGGATTTTAACTGGCTGTAAATGGGCGAATCGTGACGGGCCGAAGTCCAAAGTTACTAGACTGGCCCATATAAAAATAAAGTTTACCAAAGTTTTTAGTTATAGCCAGATTAAAATTATACAGCTTACATATTGTAGGTGAAATCATAGTTTCAGCTATTGAGACTATTCATGTTAAAGTCAATTTATATATATATATATATAATTCACAGCAATATTCAATCCACTACTGGATGAGGCCTCTCCCGAAGGGAGGAGTTGGCCTACTGCTCCCACGCTGACCAGACGTGTTGGGAGAGGAGAGCCGAAGCTCTCAACAGTGATCCTGTGATCGCTACCTCTTTATTCAGGTAGCTCCCCAATTGGCCTCACGACGCTGCCCACATAGCAAAATGACGTCCCAGGGATATCAGACGGATCTCCTGGCAGGATATCGGGACGTCCGTAGGACGTCCTGTTTAAGTCCCGTTTACATCCATGGGACGTATAGTTATAATTAATCCTTCGTATAACTATACGAAGACATATCCTTCGTATAGTTATAATTAATTAAATAATAATAATAGTAAGGTCGATTTAATTTATAGAAATTCCAGGTAGGTAATCCCGCACGGCTTTCCGGGGGACATCCAGGGGACCTCCATACGGGATGAACTGTTTGTATTGCCCACAGAATTATCCCACGGACGTCCTTAGGACATCGCTATGGGAGCAGGACCATTCTGACGGTAATGGGATCTAAATGGGACGTCCCAGGGACGTACTCTGCTATGTGGGTGGGTGGACGCCGCATAGGCAACACCATCTGGAGTACTGCAACGCTCACCGTCCAAGCACTGACCAGACCCAGAGCGGTGATCTTACGGGAACCGGTAGACCAGCGCGGCTAGGGTATATATATATATATATATATA